>OZ024707.1:11516658-11566081 GCA_964016945.1 Microplitis deprimator | reverse complement strand
TATATATATATATATATATATATATATATATATATATATATATATATATATACATATATATATTATATAAAATATTACAACTCTAGATGTATATACGTGACGTACTCATGCATATTATGACGATAACAACTTTTATAACTTTTTGAATCGTTATATCTCAGAAACGGTGGCTCGTAAGAAAAAAATTATTGATACATTTTTTATAGATAATTTTATGATCTACAATTTTTATCTAAGGTACTTTTATGATAAAACTTACCGTTTTGCTGAAAATCGCGAAAAACTCATTTTTTTTACCTTTGACCTTGAATTAAATTTTTTCCTTCCAGGGGAATGATGGGGAACTTCTAGACATTGTTTTTAATTATATTTTGAACAATTTCACTGAAATTCAGCTTGTTGGGACTTTATGTAACTTCACTCTCATTTTTTGTTCTAAATTGACCGGACTACTTGTGTGAGTGTATGCGTGTTGAGTCACCACAGTTCAGTAAATTTTCATATTTTGTACATCTTACCTAATTTGAACTCTTCCATCAATTTAACTATCTGAGATTTCTTTTTATTTGGTAAATTTAGAGAGAAGTTAACTGTGTAAATAATGAAGCCTAAATACTTGTATTGCTGCTTTGCGATTAATGAACTTTTTTCATGATTAAT
The DNA here is from genome assembly GCA_964016945.1 of Microplitis deprimator. Taxonomy (NCBI): domain Eukaryota; kingdom Metazoa; phylum Arthropoda; class Insecta; order Hymenoptera; family Braconidae; genus Microplitis; species Microplitis deprimator. Next base: position 11,565,421 of record OZ024707.1, on the reverse strand, counting down.
AACTCAACCAAAGTATTCTAAAATTTTAAGTGCTTCTCTCATATTAATTTCACAGCTATATATATATTTTTCAATAAAGAGAAAGTTATCTAAGTAAAGCACTAGTACCATTCCCTTTTATCTTGATATATTTACTATAGGCTTTATAACCTTAGTCAACGTATATGGGCTAGTGCAAAGCCTAAATGGTAGACATAAAAACTGGAAAGTTTTTCTTTCGAATCTAAATCTTAAATATTTTAGATACTCTATGAAAATAGACATAAGAAAATAAGCATCCTTAAGATTTATTGATCCTAAGGAATCTTCGAGAGATAGTAAGCCTAGTGCAGACCTGATGTTCTCTAGTTTAATGTTTGGAGCCTTGATAAATTTATTTAAGTCTTTTAAATTAAGAATAAATCTATTTGAACCATCTGGCTTTAGTACCAGAGAATACGATTAGATGAACTGCCTTTCATAGTCTTCACATTCTTCGATAGCACCCTTTTTTAGCAACTTTTCAATCTCAATATCTAATATCCTTTCTTCCTCTAGTGCCCAAATCTTTTCTTCTGGAATAAACGTCTGAGTTGGTTCTCAATAAATAGTATTTTATAACAACTTATGTAACTTAATATGTGTCTATCGTTGGAAATCTCGTTCAATCTCTCCACATAGAAAGATAAGCGACCAGCTGTTTTGTTTACCTTTACTATTTTTTATTTTACATCCTCGACAATGAGTGGCTCGTCGACCGTGTTGCTGTCTTCGATGATAAACACTGCGTCTTGTTCGACTTCGGCTTGAATTTCATGAAGCGTCTCCGTTGTTGACCCACCGGACGGTAAGCCGCTGGTGGGTACTTGGAGTTTTCCAAACTCTGAAATTTTTGAGATGGTTTTGGAGAAGTCTTCTCCTTAAATTCAGTGCAGGCTTTCTCGATTTCCTTGGCATCCTTGACTCTATAACATATACCGTTTTTATTTACGTGACGAAGAAGTGAATAAAACCCGGAATCCGTATGTGGTCACCCACGTGTAATAAAAATTAGAAATATTTATAACGTATACCGTATTCAAATTTCGCGACGGAGACGCGAAACAGTCCGATATCTCGTATGAGGTCGCCCACGCGTGATAAATAAATGATAATAAATGATATTAAATACTGAGATCGAATAAAATAATAAATATAAGTGCTCGGTAAATTATAAATAAAATAATTAATTCAACCCAGAATTAATTATTTTATTGAATTGAAAATAATTAAGAATTAGTGTGCCTGAACCAGCTCCTCAGGCTGGGTTAGTGCACGCAGGCGCCAGACCGTTTATTTAAAACAGACAAAAATTATTCAGGGGGAATTTACGAGGAAAAATCCGAGCAAGCGATTTGCGACGAAGCAGATAAAACACACGAATGAAACCATAAATTACATAAATAATAGAGAAATTGTAAATAAACAATAGATAAGTACATATAAATAACAAACAAGAGCAGGAAAAATAAATGAAAACAGTAGGAAAAAGATCCAGAGAAATAAATATTAAACTTTCCCCGACAACTGTTGGTTTCCGACTGTTTATATTTATAAACAATAAAAAAATAATAATATTTCACAATATCTGAGTTTGTTATAATTAATAATAATAACTGGTGATTACCAAAAATTACAATTAAAATTGTTATAAATTTTTCACCACTGGGGTTCTTTCTTATCACACAATATCGACACAAATTATTTGAACCAATTATTTATACTCAATTTAATAAATAATAATATAATTTTATTTTATTAATAAAAATAAATGATAATAATATTTTCAATTCATTTAAATTTTATCTCTCAACACTTGTGAGAGAGAGAAAGATACGGAATTTTATCTTCACTCACACACAAATCATAAATTTTCTCTTTATATATAATAATTAATAATAAGTACAGTAATAATTTTTGACCGCTGGGGTAGTTAAAATAACGTAAACTAAAACCAATTCAATTATTTTAAACCAGATAAATAATAATAATAATATCCCAAAAATTATTTTAAATAATAATTATTAGTTAATATAATTCAGGAATTTTTCACCCGAAAGATGATGTCAGTACTTGAGGAATTTACTGAAGTACTGTAGCTGCACTATAGCTATATATATCTATATATATATATATGCTTTGTTCAACCACGCGCTATATATATATATATATATATATATATATATATATATATCTATATATCTAATTTTTTTCTATGCACGTATATGAAATAATAAGAAATTACTGATCACGTTCAATAATAATTATTTATCGCAATTATTATGTATCATTCAGGATATTAATTATACAAAAATTAATAATATTTATCCGTGTGTTATTCACACACGTGAACTTTAAGCCGCGGCGACCAACAACTACCGGGGGAGGTTATCACGTGAAAAATATTATCCGACGAAAGAAATACAAAGTACTTACTCATAAATCTCTAATAATCAAGTCCAAATGATATCCAAAGAAATAAATTCACCCGGTGATAATAATAACTGCTATTATCGACAACTTTAATTTTTAGTCAAAATAATAAAACACAATTTTAATTAAAGGACCACGTCCGTGCACAATAACTGCCCGTATCTTTCTGATTTAATTACCCTATCCTCCACCTGTTGGTCGCTCACGTGGCGCAATAATCGCCCTAATTTACTATTATGATTATTTTTCTCTAGCCCTGGGCTAGTTTTTAAATTAAAAATATAAAATATAAAGATAATTTTTCCACACCTGAATGATACATGAATAATTATTCAAATGCATGTACTAGTTATTTATATTATGTTCATATTTTTATCTTATCTCATGAATTAAATAATAATTAGTTCAAATCATCAAATCCGTCAACAAAGTATTGATTTTTCCCCTACCCGGCGGTCAATACTTTTTGCCAATACATAAATGACATCAAATTATCGGATGACAAGTTTGACAAAAATATAATATAAACAATACTTGGGGCATAATGTCGCACTGGATTATGCATCCCAACTGTTTCAAAATCCTAAACAAAAAACTTAAACTAACGAACATCAATTGTTTATATTTTTAAATTATAAAATAAAATTATCTCATGCACGTGCTCACTCACACGCTGCGCGCATGTGCTAGTATTGTGAACGGACTGATGTCCCAACCGGCGAAATGGCGGAATGCCCGCGCAACGATTCAAATTCAAACTTACAATTGGAATATTTAAACTTACAACTAATTAAAACTAAATAATTTGAATCGTTACGTGACATATTAATAATAAATGTAACTCAAAATAATAAATAAAATAAAAGTGTGCCTGAACCAGCTTCTCAGGCTGGATTAGTGCACGAGGGCGCCAGCCCGTTTTACAAAAACGGACGAAAATAATCACGAATTAGGAGAAAGATCACGGGACAAAATCATTAGCGAGAATGTACGCACCAATCGGAAAGACAACCAAATCAATATAATGAATAAAATAATGAGGAATAAATATTACTAAAATATTTCCAGGAAATAAACAAATCAATATTGGCTATCACTGGATTCCTTTTTACTAAGTTATTTAATTCAAATACATTTATGAATATAGTTCTACTGAATTACTACAATACAAAATATCTTTTACAGTACGTCAATTATTTATCATAAACGTTATCGAACAATTATATACTCATTACATCCAAATAATAATAATTAAATTCAATTATCCACTAGGGAATTCAAATAACAACTTACAGATTTTTATTCTTCAAACTCAATGTAAAATTTATACAAATAAAAATCCTAATCTTTTCTTTATTTTATATTATTTACTCTGGGGAGAGAAAGACACGGGTACTCAATATATATTTGGCAACACTGGGTTGCATACCATTAAATTACAAAATAAATTTTACCCAGAGAAATAATATTTTAAATGCTATTGTAAGACAAGGAGCCAGACAAGTTATCCTTGTCTAATCATCTAAAGAATTTTCTCGGCGCGTCTACATAAGTATGCACCAAATTCTAGGACGGACGCCGAATATATTCAGCTTATTATAACAAAATAACTCAGGTTCAATTATTGATCAATTATTTATCGCCATCAACTCTATTGAGAGTCGAGTGGTAGCTAATGCAACAAATGAAAATGCAATTGACTTACCGACGTTGACAATAATTTATTTCTGGAACTTTTCAATTATAAACAAGAGTATAGACGTAAACTAATACTTTTAATTTAATGTAACAAAATACTAACTGACCAAATTGACTTTCTTTAATATTCAATTTATTTATAAAGGCGCCTAGGCCAGAACAATTTTACTTAAAATCCACGGACAACAACGCGTTCTATCTCAACAAAATCACGGTCTTTTCTGCCTACACGGAAAGAAGTGAATGGTATATTCTCCAATGTAACATAGTAATAATTACTATGTAGCATGGTAACGTAAGTTTTTCCGCCGTATTATTTATTTAACATAATAAATTGTCCGATGTTAAATGGTAACGCTAGCCATGCTAGCATAGTAATCATTCCTATGCTAGCATGGGAATGATTACCATGCTACATTGGAATCATTCCTATGCTACATTGGGATTATTACAATTTCGATGAATCTGCTTCCAATTGAAGGTAGTGTTTATATTAAAATAAGGTTTTATAATTAAAAACTTAGGTTATTTAATTAATAATGAATAAATTTTCAACTAATTAAAAAAATTTTGAAATAAAATAATAAATATTTACATTAATATATTTTAACATGGGTTATTTTTATTAGAAAAATATTATAATAATTTAATTATTTATTGAAAATACATTTAATTAATATTTTATTGTATGTAAAATTATTAATTATGAAATATTAATGTAGAGGAAGTTAACAATTATCTAAATTCAAAATGTTAAATCCAACGCTTTGGAATATTCATTTTTCCGTCTGCAGCAGTGACGATACGTGTGGTAGAATAACATTATATTGATAATGTTCATTAAAATAATATTTATTGATATAAGTAGTAATAATCATTACCAAGATGGCGGACCCGCCGGTATCGGGTTCAGAGTCGTGCAAAGTATTTAAGTGCCATTCTAACTTGAAAGTGCCTAAAATTGTTATCTGTCTTGTGTGTGAAATTGTATATCACGAAGGTGACTTTAATAAATACTCTAAGGGTAGATACGTGAGTGAGATGCTGGTAATATGTCCAAATCATGAGACGGGCATCCTAACCAACAAAGTAAACGTGGATCTAAACACTTTGGATGTAAATGCTAGAGAAATAATAGCACAAATTAAATTGTGTCATAAAGAGGAACTGCGTAATGAATTATGTCATAATTTATCCTTAAACTCTTCAAAAAGCAATCAGGAACCTACTGATGCTGATGTGCATGATGAATTGTCTATGTTAAGGATGGAAAATGAACTGTTGAAAGAATTAAACACAGAATTAAAGGATAAGAACAAACTGTTGAATATTATTGTTAATAAGGCGAAAGAGGAAGTAAATGATGTGTCATATGCTAGTGTAACAAAAAATAAACCAAAAAAAGCTGATAGAGTTCCCAATATTTACGTTAAACCGAAAGATAATAAAAACAACCTACAAACCCTTGCTACAGTTAAAAGTAAATTAACTAGTGATTTAGCAATTCCTATAAACAGAGTTAAAGAAAATAGAGATGGTCAGGTAGCTATAACATGTAAAAACAATATGGACGTGACTAGAGCCAGGTCTGTGTTAAGTGATAAACTTGGAAATGATTTTAGTGTTGAATTGGAGCATCTAAAGCTTCCGAAAATTAAGGTTATCAATGTTGATACTGACATGACTAAGGAAGAATTGTGTGATGATATTTACCATTGAAACTTTCTTGAAATAGACGGTGCGTTTAATGTTTGTGCTGATTATAAAAGTCGTGCGGATTATCGTACATTAATTCTTGAACTAACAACCGAGTCATATCTGCATCTTAGAAATAATGGCTTTAGACTTTACATTGGACATCAGTGCTGTAAAATCTATGATTTTTTCAACCTGAACTTGTGCTATAAATGTGGAAGAGCCAATCACAAGCATAAGACTTGTAATAATGAGGATATCTGTTTAATCTGTGCGGGTAATCATACTACAAAAATGTGTACTAGTCAAACTAAAAAGTGTTCTAACTGTGTATTTTACAATGAAAAATTTAAGAAAGATAGAGCTACTGATCACTGTGCTACTGAGGTGTGCTGTGAATACCTCAAGTACAAACTGAATAAGATTATCGATGAAATAGATTATCCTGTTAAACCTACATTACCTAATTCAATTGGTAATGTAGAAAGTAAATATAATAGTCTTAACCAATAATTACATCAATGGAGGATAATGATGCCTACATTGAAGAAAATTTCTATGATCTCAGTAGCTTAAATGATTATCTCTGTCAAGATGACCTATTGTTTTTACATTTAAACGTCAGAGGTTTGAATGCGGACTTTGAAAATCTTGAGTTATATTTACACAACCTAAGCGTCAAGCCTGATGTTATTATATGCCCGGAGACTTGGCAACTGCCGTGTTTCACTTTCTTTGTCCTAGATGGATACAATTCTTTTTATAATCATGGTAATAGAAATAAAGCTGATGGTGTGGTTATGTACGTCAAAAAAACACTACAATCCAGTACCATAATTGAGGAATTGGAGCATGTTAAGCTTGTCTCAACCAAAATAAAACTTAATAATAATAAAGTTTTTAAAATATCCGGTGTGTATCGCTGTCATGATGTGAATAAAGAAGACTTTGTTAACGCTATAAATGATTACATTAAATTAAAGAGTCATGGTAAAAATCATGCCATCGTTGGTGACTTCAATATAAATTTGATCACAACGGATCACTTAGCAAATGATTTCCTGTCAAATTTTCTCGATTGTGGATACCTCCCGTATTTCAGTGGAATCACCAGGCCAAATGACTCTGGTGGAACCTGTATTGATAATTTTTACATCAAATCCAACCTATGCAATCTCAAATCATTTACGTACTCTAATACTTTTACTGATCACTACCCAATTTTTGTAAGTATTAACTTTCACAAAAATAATACAAGTGGTAAAAACGATACTAAGTGTAATAATGAAATAGGTGGAATTAATTACAATCATCTTAGGAGCCTTAGTAGTAATTTTAATTGGTCATTCTCGCTGGAAATACAGGACCCTGATAATTTTTTCGTTGCACTTACTGACAGTATTAAAACACTAGTAAGTGATGCCAAGCTCAAGCCCAGAAAAAATAATAAAACTAAACCGCGCAGTCAATGGATAACTCAAGGTCTCATGGTCTCGTGTAAAACTAAAGAAAACTTATATTATATCTGGAATCTAGATAGGAAAAATGCGGAACATAAAAAACAGTATACTAACTATTGCAAAATTCTTAATAAATCAATTAAACTAGCTAAAAGTAATTTTGAATCCAATAAAGTAAGAAATTTTTCTAATACTAGCAAAAAATTATGGAATTATGTTAACTGTAAGTTAGGTAAAGGTTGTGTTACTAAAGATATTGATTATTTAATCGATAATGATGATGTGATTGTTTCTGATAAAAAAGCTATTGCAGACAATTTTGTTGAATTTTTCAGTAATGTTGGCAATAAACTAGCTAACAAACTGGGTAATAAAGAGAAATTAAATGTAGAAAGTACTGTAGAGCATAACTGTAATAAAATTTTTTTATCACCAACAAATAAGGCTGAAATTGAAAAACTAATTAATAAAATGAAAGATAAAGCTGGTGGAGTTGATAATATTCACAGTAAAGTAATTAAATGTATAGCTACAGATATAAGCTTGCCTTTAGAATTTATATTTAACACATGTATTAGCAAAGCTATATGGCCAAACGCTCTGAAAAAAGCTGAAATCATACCAATTTTTAAATCTGGTAATAAACATTTGGCAACAAATTACAGGCCTATTTCCCTAATATCTAATTTAGCTAAAATTTTTGAAAAAATTATTTATGTAAGATTGTATGATTTCACTAACAGCAATAATTTGATTTCTTGTAAACAATTCGGTTTTATGAAGAACAGAGGTACTGATGATGCTCTCTCATTTACCTCCAGTTTTATATACAATAATTTAGACAAAAATTTGGCAACTGTCTTGGTTTTCCTTGATCTTGCTAAAGCTTTTGATACAGTGAAGCATAATATTTTACTAGATAAATTGTGGCGCATGGGAATACGAGGTTTACCTCATAAATTGATTATAAGTTATCTATCAGTCAGAGAGCAGTGTGTTAGAATAAATAATTGTGCTAGTGATTATCGAATGGTAAAAATTGGGGTTCCCCAAGGAACCATCTTAGGGCCTCTTCTCTTTATAATGTATATAAATGATATCTTTAATGTTGTACCTAAAAATGCTCTAGTTTCATATGCTGATGATACTGCGATTTTGTGTAGTGGTAGTAACTGGCAAGAGGTGTCCGAATGTTTATCTGACTGGTTAAATAAGCTTGATATGTGGTTAAAAGTTAATCAGCTAACGCTAAATGTTGATAAATCAACTTTTATTACTTTTGGTTGTTATACTGATAGCGTACCAAAGAATTTTCATTTATATATTAAAGATAGTGAGTTGAAAAGAGTTGAAAGCTGTAAATATCTAGGTGTTGTTTTTGATTGTCATATGAAATGGAGCAATCATATAACTGAGTTATTAAAAAAAGTTAAGTACTTTACTTTTCTGTTTTATAAATTAAGTAATTGGATACACTCAGCTATACTAAAAATCATATACCATGGCCTTTTTGAAAGTGTTATAAACTATGGAATTATTGCATGGGGAGGTGCTTATGATAACACCTTAAAACCTATAGTCAAGCTTCAAAACAAATTGTTAAATAAATTGAAAATTGCTGATGAAATGTTAGTACCACTGAAAATTAGATAGTCTTTTGTTGTGCAAGCTTTAACTTACTATTTTTCGGAATGTAAAACGATGTACTCTGACAGAATGAAAAATACACGATCAAGACAGCTAACTTTACCAAAAATTAAAAAAACATTGAGTACTAAGAATGCGTTTTACGCTGCAATAAAGTATTTCAATTTACTTCCCAATAATCTGAAAGCTCTTAATTATAATAAGAGGTTGAGAAAGAATATTGTGAGGTGGATTAGAACTATTTTAATCTAATGTGATTAAGTTTGTTAATTGTAATGACTTTGTATAAGTAATATTAGCTATTCTTTCTTTATACTTTGTACACTACCTTGTTAAAAATATCTTGTACAAATTTCAAATGTATTATACTCTTTTCCTGGTGTCTATACACAGGAGCTTTTGCTCCTCTATAGAATATATACCAGAAGTAAATAAATAAATAAATAAAAATAATTAAGATTAATATATGTACAGGTTATATTGGACGTATTTACTATATAGCAGTGCTTAATATTGAAACTGCTTTCACGCTATTCAGCATTGGACTCAATACCATTCTAGCATGGCTTTGATTACTATGCTACAAAGTAATATTTACCAGTAGCATGATTACTATGTAGTATGGTAAATATTACCAGAAGAATGGTAATCACTCCCATGCTACATAGTAATGATTCCTATGCTTTATAAAATAGGACTGGATACCATGTAGAATGGTAATTACTACCATTCTCTTCTCTCCGTGTATATTTCAAGTTAGTCGTCCAAAGAATGAGTATCACTCACGTGTCATCCCCTCTACTTACCTCGGACCCGAACTAATCGATTAAATTAAAATATTTAAATTTATTACAGGACCTGAGTTATATCATAATACTAAATTAAATAATATTATCCATCAATAATCATAAGCATAATAGTTATTAAGCCTTTAAATAATAAAATAATAATTAATTCAGTGCGCAACGTGGCTGGAGGAAAATATTGATTTTTATCCCCACTATATCGACTTACTCTACCTTCCGTCGATATTTTTAGACATATATATGGGCACGTGTGCTACTAACTGAACTGAAAATATTGATTCAATGTATAAAATTCGAAATAATTATCTAACCATAGATATGAATAATAAAATATACCCATAATTCTAAATACAAACTAAAAAGTAGAACGTTTAAAAAAATAAATGAACTAATAAATATATCGATAAGTATAAAACTCATTAAGAAATTAACAAATAACAAAGAAACACTGAAAATAAACATCTCAATAATAAACAGAGCAAAATAAACTTACATATAATAAACATAACCAGAAAAAAAAATCCATGAAAATAAACGTCCATATTAAAAACAACCATTTTTAAATAAAAAAATTTTTTTTTAATTAATAAGATAAATTAACTGGGTAGTATATAGGTACCCCATCGAAAAAATCAATTTAGGATTGCATGAGAACCCATTGGAATCCATATAGGAAAGTATGAATGTATCAATGTATGCAAGAAACCTTAAGAATTAATATAGAAGTGTATGAATTTATATAAGAATCCATCTAGAGAACTATGGGTTTCTGGATTTCCATATGGAAAATCCCCATAAAAAATTGTGGTATACCTGGATGCAATCCTAAATGGATTTTGGTGATGGGGCATTTAGGATTGCATAAGGACTAGGGCGTTTCAAACGAAACAAGATTTTTTTTTTTTCTCGGCACTAGACTCAAAAGTTTTGTTTAGATGCCAAAATAGTCCTCTGAAAATATGAGCCCTTAATATTAATATTAAGGTTGTCCGCATTGCAGTTTTCGATTTCCTATAAGAATAACACAGAAAAAAAAATGTTTTTTTCTTCTGATTTTTTTTAAAAATCTAACTTTTGTATTTGTTCTCATGGTCGATTTTTCAAGGAATTTCATCATAAACTATCATAATTAGTTGAGTAGAGTTCAAAAATACCATTCGTTGAAAAATTTATATTAGGGTAACAAATAAGTTTCCGCCGTTTTTTAACACAAATTAAATATTTATTATAGAAGAACGGTAATATAAATTTATTTAAAATATTGCCCATCACTTGCAACCACTTTTTCCCATCTCTCAGGCATCATTTGAATCCCACGTCTGAAGAACTCCTTGTCTTTTGAGGCTATACACGAATCAACCCAATTTTTGGTATTCTCATAAGATGTGAACCGCTGCGCCGTCAGATCATGTGCCATGGACCGGAACAGGTGATAATCGGACGGTGCAATGTCTGGTGAATACGGCGGGTGGGGTAACACTTCCCAATCAAGTTTTTCCAAGTACTTTTTCACGGGAGCCGCAACATGTGGACGAGCATTGTCATGCAGAAGAATAATTTTTTCGTGTCTAGAATAGTATTGAGGGCGTTTTTCCTTCAGAGCTCGGCTCAATCTCATCAATTGTGTTTGATAGAGGGCTCCAGTAATTGTTTCGCTCGGATTAAGCAACTCATAATACACTACACCTAGCTGATCCCACCAAATACACAGCATAAGTTTTTTTCCGTGAATATTCGGTTTTGCTGTTGATATTGATGCGTGGCCAGGTATTCCCCATGATTTTCTTCTTTTTGGATTGTCATAATGTATCCACTTCTCATCACCAGTTATAATAGGATGTAAAAAACCCTTTTTTTTATGTCTAGCTAGCAGCATTTCACTTAAGCATAATCGGCGTTCAATATCACTCGGCTTTAATTCGTACGGAACTCAATTTCCTTGTTTATAAATCATTTCTAATGATTTTAAACGATGAGACTGCTCGCTGAGTGACTTCTAACGTTAGAGCAAGTTCTTTTTGTGTTTGAGATGAATCTTCCTCCAATAATTCCTCCAATTCTGCATCCTCGTAAATTTTTGGCCTTCCACTGCGATCTTTGTCTTCTACGTCGAAATCACCGTTTTTAAACTTTTGAAACCACTCTCGACACATTCTCTCACTCAAAGCACCCTTACCATATGCTTCTACGAGCAATTGATGCGCCTCAGCAGCAGATTTCTTTAAATTAAAGAAGTAAACTAATATTTCCCGCAAATGACGCTTACTTGGCTCAAATTTTGACATTTTCAACTTATAAAAATTATATTTTACCAATATAAAATCAATGATATTAATAGGTTATGTTATTCTTGAATGTCCAAACTATTTTTTAAGCCGGTTATCATCTGCGAAAGCTAACCGAAACTTCGTGCCGCGCCATCTACAATAAAACGGCGGAAACTTATTTGTACTCCTAATATATGTATGTATATATATATATATATATATATATATATATATATATATATATATATATATATACGGGATATAACCAACTTTTGAGGACACTATTGCGTCTACAGTTCTTATCCGATCTTAATGAAATTTCCTACACTTATTCTATGTGTGATTACCACGATTAAGTTCGAAGATGGGCTGATTCGGTCGATTAGTTTAGAAGTTAAGGCTGTCTGAATTTTCAACGATTTTTCGAAAAAATCAGTTTTTAATCACTTTCAAGTCCATATAACTTTAAAACTAAAACTCATAGATAATTTTCGTAAAGAGTATTTTAAAGCTTGACTAATAAGCTTTAATTTATGACCTTAAACTTTATGTTTTGACCATTTCTTCTCATAATTTGATAGCCTTGAAAATTTTAAGGGAATCAAAAAGTGTTGAAAATATGTTTTTCATTCTACATCACTTATGCTTGTCCTATTATAAACCAGTTTCGTCAGTTGTATTTCATTGTGCACAAAGCTCATATAACTTCAAAACTAATAATATTTATAGACAAATTCCGTAAAAAGTATCTAAAAGCTTGACTAATAATCTCGCATTAATGACCTTAAGCTTTATGTTTTGACTATTTCTTCCAATAATTTGATATCCTTGAACTTTTTAATAAAATCAAAAATGTTGAAAATATGGTTTTCATTCCACATAACTTATGAATTTCCCATTATAATACAATTTTGTCACGTGTATTTTATTGTAAACAAAATAACCTGTTAATTTTACAGCTATTTTATATTTTGGAAGTATTATTGTTATTTTAACTGGGCTTCTCATGGTAACAGCGATTACAATTATGATCTCATACTAATTAAATTTTCAATACTTTATTTATCTGAAGGTTAGTTTGGTACATTACCTATATAATGTTATGTCAAATCAACTATCTGAAGTTCTCTATCAATAATAATCGTTGTCTTTTTTTACCCTCACTCCTAGAAAACGAGTCTAATTTCATATCATGACTCTACACTAACAAGATATGCATGTATCAAACTATTTTTTTATATTTATTAATTGAAAGATCTACCTTCCATTTCGGCTGCCGAATGGTCTTTTTTTTTTTTAACTAATGAACTGTAGATTACATTGTAATGTCCATCAACTAATTTTGTAGAGAATTGAACGCTTTACAAAAAAAGTTTCTTATCATTTTTTGATAAATTCATCTGATCGAAAGTTATTGGAGCTGAAAGTCAAATCTACAGTAAATTTCGACATCTTTTGACTTTTTCAGCAAAACTATCAGACATATCAAAAATGTCATAAAACCTTTTTATAGACTATTTTATTCCCTACAAATTATTTTCAATAAAGTTCATTCAAATTCCACATTGTTTTCTAGTTATTTTCATTCTAACGTTAAGTTCTCAAAATCGATAAGAAGACTATTATTTTTATGAGCTTGGCATTAAAGTGAAAATAACTAGAAAACTTTGATATGTGTGAAAGTTTTGCTGAAAAAGTCAAAAGATCTCGAAATTTATTGTAGATTTGACTTCCAGCTCCAATAACTTTCGAACAGATGGATTTATCAAAAAATGATAATAAACTTTTTTTGTAGAGCGTTCAATTCTCTACAAAAATAGTTGATGGACATTACAATGTAATCTACAGTTCATTAGTTTAAAAAATCAGAAGAAAAAAAACTTTTTTTCCTGTGTTATTCTTATGGGAAATCGAAAAGTGCAATGCGGACAACCTTAATATTAATATTAAGGGCTCATATTTGCAGAGGCCTATTTTGGCATCTAAACAAAACTTTTGAGTTTAGTTCCGAGAAAAAAAAAATTCTTGTTCTTTTTTAAACGCCCTTATAAGGACCCATTGGAATCCATGTCGGAAACCATGGATTTCCCATAGGAATCCAGCATAGATCTCTATATAGATTTTTAGACCGGTTCTTATGGGAATCCACATCATACTGAATTCATAAGGGAATCTAGCATGGTTTAGGAATTAAGAAAATTCACAAACTTTCCTGGAGTGCAATATCTTTGTGCGACTCCTAATTTAGTGTTTTTTTAAAATACTTCGATTAAACAAAACGATTCGTAAGGATCAAAAACGAATAACAATTTAATCATCATTAATCGTCTTTAATCACCATAACTCTTATAGTTTCTCACATTTAATCGTCTCTAATCCTCAAAAGATGATTTATTATTTTACGATTAAAGACGATTCATGACGATTAAAAATTTCAAATCGTCATGAATCGTCTTTAATCATCAATTCAATTGGATTCTATAAAAATTCATTATGTCGAAACTCAAATTTTTGTATTAATTTATAACGTTCTCTACTATTTCACACGACCCACGGCGGAGTGTGGTTACTGTCAAATAGCCGTTATGGCCCTCCGATGGTAGAAATACTGAAAATAAAAGAATACAACACAAAAGATTCCCGTTTGGAGATGCTCAAAATCTCCACTGGGCACTCAGCTCTGCTTAGGCTGGGTTAGACAACCTAGTTGGGCGCCAGTTCGTGTAACTCCACGAACAATTTAAATTCAAATAAATGAAAATGCAAATGAAATGATCAGGAAGCAGTTTCAGGTTAGGAAAAGGATTAGCAAGAACGAGATAGCTATGAACTAAACAAATAAAAGTTAGATAAATGCCGGGTTGGTGACCATGTGTTTTCTCAATTATATTTAAATATTAAAATTAAATGTCATATAAAATTAATAATGTGTACTCGCAAAACAATGTTCGCCAATTGTTTATAATATTTTAAATAACTACAAATAATAAATACTTGTTCTTATTAGCACCATAGCCACAAATAAAAATAACTGTTATAAATACTTGTGCGCGTAGTGCCGCACGCTCGCAAGAAAATACTAATAAATTGTAAGTAATACGTATGAATCACAAAATAATAATTCCTTGTAAATAATACTTGTAAATATATAATAAACGGAAATAATAACTATTAATCATAAATAATTTCATGCGTAACATTTCTAACGCAATAATGATAATAATAACTCGTAAATCATAACAAATACTAATCAAGAATTAATACTAATCAATTAAATATGTAACGCATATCACAATCAGAAATAATACATAAAAATCATAAGAAATTATCGAAACATAGTTAGATAGTTATCGTATATAATTCGTTATAGCTTTGAAATACTATCTAATACGTATACATAATACTGAAAAATAACCAAATATTTATCACAATCAATGTTTGGCAATGATAAATAATACTAAGTAATTTCGCTTAGTGATTCCCTATCCACTGGGTTCAATAAGTACGCATTTCCTCATATACTTATAGAAAAGCTTAATACTCAGAATTTACTATTTCTCTTACTCTTATGAGATAGACAATTGGCCACCAATGCGGGAACAAAATTACACGACAATGTATTAGCTCAAAACTACTTACAGTTTACGTAATTATTCAACTCCCTTGGTTGAAAATTCACTACGTTGAATGTAGTTCCTTTAGTACTTCTCCAAAAATACTCAAATAATGCCAATGGATTTATACTATGTACTCAAAATACCAAATGGCGTCAAATTGATAACATTTATTATCAACAAGAGCACACACGCTAATTTCATGCCGCTACCTCGGCCGGCGCCATTTTATTTTTCTGTCTCTCTTCAATCAATGGAGATTTATACTTGTCGCTTGTTAATTTTAACATTACCACCAACAAAATACATGATCGAATTATTTAACTTATCCCGTTCCCGACGTTAAATGGCCAATTGTCTTTATCCTGATTAATTATTATTACGATTTATTGATAAATCAGCCAGTGGTTTATTCATAAACGCTTTAATTTATTTATAATAAATAAATTTATTCATGCCAACTGTTGCATTGACGCGCATGCGTCGCCGGGCCAAAATAATAATAAGCATATAAATAAAATACGCAATTATCTATCCCAGCATCACAAAAATCCAAATATGTGCTTAATAGAATCAGTAAATTTTCCTGATTCCACAGTAATTTAAACCTACGAAATATATTAAAAAATATAGACGCAATAATTGAAACAAAACCGTACATGTAAACAAAATAATCATAATATTAATGGTAGGTGAGACGTGTGAGCAGCGTGTGCTGCCCTCTGTTGCTCACCGACCTGATGGAAGACTGCCGCGATATTTACATATCGTGACAAGTGTAAATAGTGTAAATAAATAATTTATTTATTTATTGATAAAAACTGTGTAGTTTTTAATTGTTTAAATTCCTCAGGCCTAAACCAGATCCATTCAGTGTAATTCGCTCAGTTTACAAATATACTGATTGAGTTATACTTTTCTCTTAATCACACTGCTCTGTGCAATTATAGACTATAAGAAATATTATAATATGATAATTGTTTCTTAAATAGTACTTATCATTAAGCAAATTTCTATTTATATTATAAGTATAATTAATCGTATCTGATAAAACATTAAGAATTCAACATTATTTAATAAATTCGCACGTTTAAGGATTGTGAAACAAATATACACATTAGTATTAGATTCCATAAATTTATGTACAACATTTAAAATATCACATTTTAAACGAATTAATGAGACGATAAAAAATTTAATGCCATTGTGACGTCACGACGTCGTATTCTTACATTCTTACTGTCAATAAACTTATAAAAAATCGTACATGCTATGCCATCTGGCTATGCATAAATTAATTAATTACCCTGATTAAACAACTGAATTCGATCGAATTAAACAGAACTAAATTTTTAATTCTATTTAATTCAATTAAATTCTGTTAATTCGGTACCTAACTTAAAAATGAATTCTGTCTAATTCGGCCGGAAAACCAGAATTTGTCCAAATTGAAACGAATTTAAATAATTCTATTCGGTTTATTTCTGATTAATTCGAAAATAATTCTCCAATTTCTGGTTCTGAATCCGAATTAAACGGAATTAAAATGAATTCGAAATTTTTAAATCAGTTTTATTCTGTTCTGCAGAATTAGACAGAATGTAACAGAATTAAAATTTTTAATTCGGTCGAATTCAGTTGTTTAATCAGGGTAGCAAATGACTTCCAGCCATTATTACTGCTGATGATTTTTAAATTTGAATTTAAATTCAAATGATTTTCATTATGAGATATTGTTGTTTAATAATTATAAATAAATATGAAAATGAAAATATTGAATGTTGAAAAATAAATGATATAAAAAAATTTGAATATAAATTCAAATTATTATATTTTATAATTATTAATAAATATTGGAATTTATTAATAATTCAATGAATATTGAATTAATAAAATATTGAAATTACAAAAAATTAATAACTATGAATTATGAAATAATGAAATGAAATTATATGAATGAATAAATAATGAAATTAATAATTAAATATGAAATGAAAATTATGAAATATAATGTCACGGCTGATACGTTCAACTCGTATCCTTACAAGTCGTTAGAATAAGTTTTTTTTTTTGAAATTTTAAAAGAATATGTACATGAGAAAACAATTTTTCTCAAGAACTATGGTGACATAGTCAGAATACAGTGAAGACACAGGTGGTAACACAAACCCGATGTGTTCCGAATAGACCTTCAGTTTTTTTTATATATGATAATTAACAGGTAAAATCAGTATAATAGTTTGCATAAGAGAATATCCGTCCACCTAGTAGGTCAGAACCGGAGACCTCTTGCATTTAAATCTTTTTTTTATGACGCCCGACTTACTGACGCCAGCAATCGTGCGGGACTAATATACCTCCCTAAGCGTTGACCATTAAGTCGTACTGGCTTAAGTAGAAAAGGTACTAATGGGATACACGTACCAAAGGTTTCTCTTGCTCTATAGATTTCTTCATTTTTACTTTACGTACTTTTAAAATTTATGTATCCGTTCCCATTTAATAATCTAAGCATAGAACGGTAATCTTTTCTTTGATTTTTCATCTTAAAACTATAGACCACCTAACTCGTGTGCACCTGCATGTGATTCTTGAAAATTAGAGAAAGCTAATGGAAACCATTAAATTTATGGCTTCTTCGGCGGCAGAGTGGCGCCAGTTCATCGGCCCACTTAATAGTCAAAATCTATTTCCCGGGGAATACACGTGTTCATGGGCCTAGAACTTTCAAGCGAGTCCGAGTCTTCTCGTATGGGAAACAAGTTACCACCACTTTTCATATGTGAAGACCATATAAGGAGACCATGGACTTTAGCTCATCAGTTCTTTTGGGACTCAAACTCTGAACTATACTGAACTCCGGACACTTGACGGTGTTCGTGGCTAGAGGATTGATATCTTGATTGAGCATTCGGTTAACGGTAGCTGAGCGTACGAACCAGACCTTGATCGTCGTAAGCACTCGAATAATCGGTATATCATTTTCTACTAGTCTCAGGAGAATAATTAGCGTGTTATTAAATTCACCATTCGGTCAACGGTAGCTGGGCATACGAACCGGACCTTGATCGTCGTGAATTAATATCAATCGGAAGCACCGGTAGCGTTGATTATCTTCATCTTATTTTTAATCCATTTAATTTAATTTTATTTTAATATTGAATTATACCATGAGAAACGTGAATAATCAAAGAATATATTTTACCACGATAAATACGTGAAGATTTGAAATAATAGTTTACCGCGAAAAAGCAAAGAATTTGAATATTTTAAAACTATTTTACCGTGAAAATATGCAAAGATTTTATTAACAAATTTATATTTTATTTTACCGCGAAAAAGCGAAGAATTTGAATATTTTGGAACTATTTTACCGTGAAAATACGCGAAGATTTTATTAACAAATTTGTATTTTATATTACCGCGAAGACGCAAAAAATTTGAATGCATTGGAATTATTTTACCGCGAGAAGCGCGAAGACTTACATTTTATTTTAATCTACGAAGATTTGGAAACGCATAAACATTTAAATTGATACAACAAAGCACAGTTAATAAATCTATAAATTAGAATCATATTAATTAACCGCGAGAACGCGTTGTGAATAAGTGTCCTGTGTTACTGCTGACAGTCCTGACACCTCACCAAAAACCTGTTTAAGGTAAGTTGTACACGGAGAAAAATGTTGGCTCGAAACCTAACAATTTTTATTATGCTGTGGACTAAACTTGAAACAGAAAGTGAAGCATCTAAAAAATTATTATGCTCATACGAAAAATGATTATTATGTATCATAATACTTACTACGCGCGAAACACTTATCGATAATATTTAATAACAATTACTTCCATACATTATAATAATTGCGATGCGGCATAATAATTTTTCATAAGAGCATAATAATTTTTTGCATGCTTCTCGTCCTGTTTCAAGTTCAGTCGACAGCATAATAAAAATTGGTAGGTTTTGAGCCAACATTTTTCTCCGTGTAAACATTGTAACCATTATCTGGTATTTTCTAAATTTACTTTGTAATATTTGTAAAACATATGCATAAAACATTTACTTCCATATTTACTATTTTAAATATTGCCATTTGTAACTTTATTGTATTTTGAGAATATTTAGTCTTCAATAAATAAAAACTCGTTAACATAAAACAATTGAAAAAACATTATTTCTCAGACAATTTTACTTTAACAACGAGATACTAGCTTCACGAGGCTTTTCGGCAGCCCAGCTTCCTTTTATCCCTTATTTTCTACCTGTTTAGCCGCTCAGACAGATAGTTCACAGTAGGGGGTACATAATCTTACGTTTACCGCTCGACGTTCGGATGTGAAAAATAAACAGTCACATCATAAATTGGAAATCGTTTTAGGTCATTATCAATATTGAACTCACCAATATTGAGTAGGCGCGATTTAAATATAAGTATTAGGAGTACAAATAAGTTTCCGCCGTTTTATTGTAGATGGCGCGGCACGAAGTTTCGGTTAGCTTTCGCAGATGATAACCGGCTTAAAAAATAGTTTGGACATTCAAGAACAACATAACCTATTAATATCATTGATTTTATATTGGTAAAATATAATTTGTATAAGTTGAAAGTGTCAAAATTTGAGCCAAGTAAGCGTCATTTGCGGGAAATATTAGTTTACTTCTTTAATTTAAAGAAATCTGCTGCTGAGGCGCATCAATTGCTCGTAGAAGCATATGGTGAGGGTGCTTTGAGTGAGAGAACGTGTCGAGAGTGGTTTCAAAAGTTTAAAAACGGTGATTTCGACGTAGAAGACAATGATCGCAGTGGAAGGCTAGACATAAAAAAAAGGGTTTTTTACATCGTATCATAACTGGTGATGAGAAGTGGATACATTATGACAATCCAAAAAGAAGAAAATCATGGGGAATACCTGGCCACGCGTCAATATCAACAGCAAAACCGAATATTTACGGAAAAAAACTTATGCTGTGTATTTGGTGGGATCAGCTAGGTGTAGTGTATTATGAGTTGCTTAATCCGAGCGAAACAATTACTGGAGCCCTCTATCAAACACAATTGATGAGATTGAGCCGAGCTCTGAAGGAAAAACGCCCTCAATACTATTCTAGACACGAAAAAATTATTCTTCTGCATGACAATGCTCGTCCACATGTTGCGGCTCCCGTGAAAAAGTACTTGGAAACACTTGATTGGGAAGTGTTACCCCACCCGCCGTATTCACCAGACATTGCACCGTCCGATTATCACCTGTTCCGGTCCATGGCACATGATCTGACGGCGCAGCGGTTCACATCTTATGAGGATACCAAAAATTGGGTTGATTCGTGTATAGCCTCAAAAGACAAGGATTTCTTCAGACGTGGGATCCGAATGCTGCCTGAGAGATGGGAAAAAGTGGTTGCAAGTGATGGGCAATATTTTAAATAAATTTATATTACCGTTCGTCTATAATAAATATTTAATTTGTGTTAAAAAACGGCGGAAAGTTATTTGTTACCCTAATACAAAACACGTTTTTGTTACTTGAATGTATGTAGCGAAAGAGAATGGCGGCCGTCTTCTCGACATGAGGCAGGAAAAAGTCGATGCGCATGCGTCGCACTACGCTAGTCAAGTTTAAATTTAACAGCCACGAGGCCCCAGTAGGTGCTGCCTCTATCTGTCGGAAGTGCAACTATATTTGAATTTAAATATAGTGCAATTACGCAAAAGAGCTTATCATGGTTTAATTGATTGCTTAATTTATTTAGTTAGTTTATTATTTCTTCATAAGTAATAAAAAAGGAAATTCATGATATTTTTTGTTTACATTAACAAGTTCTGACCACTCATATGACCTTTGATATGTTTAATTTTTAGTTTCTCTGGCGGTTTTGAATCACCCTGGAAACACCATGAAAACACGGTCGATCCAGGGTGGTTACACGGTGGGTTTGTGCCATTTTTTCACCCTGTACCCACCCTGATTCCACGGTGGCTACACCCTGTACTCACCCTGATTCCACGGTGTACTCACCTTGATTCCACAGTATACGGAAAATATGACGTCTAATGTTCACTTAATGACACATTTAGTACAAGTTGTACGAAATTGGGGTCCATTATGGGTACATGAAGCGTTCGTATTTGAGGCATGGAATAATAGAATCATAGAATTTGTAACTAGTCCCCATGCCCGGACGAATCAAGTCGCAACGCGTTTCTTCATGCACAAGTTTATTATAATTTCTCTACATGATGAAACAGTATCTCCAGCAACGAAAAAATTCATTGCAAATTTATTGAAAATACCAATTGGAAATGATTGTGTCGATATAAAAAATCGTTTAGTCGGCTTAGGAAAATATATAGCACGTCAACCAACGGAATATGAACACGCAGCTTTAATAAGTGTTGGGTATGCGCTTTCAAATATAAATTGTTTTAAGAAAATAAAATTGACTGGAGTAAAATATGAGTGCAAGAATGAAAAAAATTATAAGTTTTGTGATTCAACAGTTTTCTGAGATAATGATATAGTAGGTAATATAATTGAAATAGTAAATTTTAGCCACAACAATGAAACGATTGGTGGAATTATCATTCAGTGAATGATGCAAATCAACTATGCATTTAGTACGCAATTTATTAATGAAGTAATGATAACTGATTAGATACTTTTTATTAAAGAGTCAGAACTTATAAAACCGGCAGTTCAAATTGTTGGGTCAAATAAATTATATGTTATTAAGCAAGCTAATTACTGAGAAACAGATTAATAAATCAGAATAATAAATCCGATTCAACAATAATATCTACAGATTTTTAATCAATTTTTTGATTAAATTTTGTAACAAATTTTTTCGTTGAAAAATTAAAAATAGTACGACTTCATTAACTTACTCGAAGAATTAAAATAAATTATTATCCATACTTTCAATCCGTTTTCGAGTAATTTGATTGTTGACATATAATTTAGCTCCAACAGATGTTTGAATTGCATATTTTGAAAAAATGATTCTTCAACACAAACAAAGACATCGCACGAAATTACTTATTTAATTAAATTGATATTGAAGTTATATTTCACTTGAATCCTGGAAAAAAATAGACCTGGAAAAAATAGACCGGAAAAAATAGACCCGGAAAAAATAGACCCTAAAGAAATAGACCCTACAATAATACATTTAAAACAAATTTTATTAATGAATTTGAACAAAGTCTTGAATCCAATAACATTTTTCATTGATACCTTGAAATCAGAAAGAAAGAATGAAATTTTTCAATATCTTGGACAGCTTATATAATATCAACACTTCAAGATTCAATAAATAAAAAATTTGATAAAATGATTTTTGTATTTCAATTTTATAGATTTTAGACCAACACAAACGTGGTATTCGTGTTGCGTCTTTTTAACATGGTTTGAATTTGTGTTCACACATTTTTTTTTAAATTGACATGGAGGAATTTTATAAAATAAAAAATGCAATTTTTTGGAACAAATTCGTTTGTTAAAGAAAATTAAAAAATTTAGTGACAGCTAAATTCAATGTCATTTAATTTTATTTAATGAATATTATTTACTCTGCATTTATTATCTGATATATATTTGTTTCTTTTTTTTAACTTTTTACTTGTTTTTGGGGACTGGGGGGCTCCGTCCCCCAACCCCCAGCCGGGGCTTTGCCCCTGGACCCGAACAAGGCTCCGCCCCCCAATTTTGTGCCCACATATATCGCCACATTTTTAATACAAAAAAGGATGTGCAACTCGTGCAATGTTATCGATTACTCGCTTCGCTTGTGCGTTCAACTTCGCACTCGACAACTTGTCGCACTTGTTGTACAATATACTATTGTGAAAGAAACACAGTTTCTGCGGATTTAAACTGGACACATTTGGATCACTTTAACATTTTGGGTCAACTTCACACATTTTCTATAAATTGGAAGATTAATCCAAAAAAAAAGATAAATCATCTTCTTCTGAAAATATTTTTTTCCGAAGTCAATTTTTACTGGATCGTTTTTTTCCGAGTCTTCTTTTGCAGGTCTATTTTTTCCAGGTCTATTTTTTCCGGTCTATTTTTTCCGGGTCTATTTTTTCCGGTCTATTTTTCCAGATTACCATTTCACTCATTTCATTCGTCTAACAAATAGTCGATTGAAAGTTTAACTATTGTGCTGAAATTGGACAGTGAAATACGATCTTTTCTGTACAAAATATTTATAGGACCAGCCATATTTTTTTTAGTTATAAAATTTATTTCTTTTGTAAAATATTAGGAACATCAGATATTACTTTTATATTCATATATTTGTACTTTTATGACATTTAAAAACATGAAAATCCACACGTATATGCAGACATCTATCTTTGAACGTCAACATCTAATGAAATTTATTTTTCAAAACTAGGACAGAAATCAGTGACTTCTCACGTTATTGAAATTAAAATTTTTCTTGATGAGAAATAAAAAATATTCACTGTTTGCAAACCAATATTCGGTTTAGATAAAAGCAATCTACTAGTCCACCGATCTAACAATTTTATGAAAAGATTTTTTTTTTTTTTGATATGCGACAGATGTGTGTGAGAGAAAATGTATGATGCAAATGTACAAATAAATGTTTATACTGGTTGTAAATATATTTTGCGTACCTGATAACTATACTAAAATTATGTACTTTTGGTTATGATCACAAAGACCATTGTTCCGCAAATAAATAAATAAATACATAAATACCAAAGCTTCAAAATATATTATAAGAATCACACAGTTCCAATAGTGATTTAAGTAAATAATATGAATGTAGTAATTTTAACTCATATTTTTAAGTGAAATTTCCAAAATTTTGTTTCGATGTATTTGTATTTTTTTTCTTCATGAATTATTTAAAATGAGATGTAAACCGAATTATCTTCTTCAGTAGTCATTTTCCGTTTTATAGAGTATAATAAATATTAATTATTTATAGATTAACAATTTTGAGTTTTAATTTTGTAACAAGGTCACATTCTTAATTTACTAATGAAACACTTGAGATTCACTCTGGCTTCATTACCCAATTGCTCTGGATACACTTCGGTTTAAATCTGAAGACACTTTGTTTCTCTGGAAACCCTTAGGTTTCGCTATGAAAGATTTTGGTTTATATTGGAAACATATGGAAAACACTCTGGAAAAATTGTAAACTTAATCTGGAAATAGTCTGGTTTCAATATAGGCCCACTACGAATTTAAACTCTTAATTAACTCTATATACACTCTGACGGCATAAGTAAAACACTTTGGGCCCATTCTAGATTCACTCTGGTCATATTGTGGATCCACTGCAAAGAGCACAGTAAATTATTCTGGAAACATTCTGGTTTTACACTGGTAACAAACTTGTTCTATTCTGGGCTCACGTTGGATTTGTTCGTGTGGGAGATATACGGGAAGCGAGTTGACAAGAAATTAATTAAAAAAAAGGAACCTTTTATATATATGCAATGTATAGATTTATTAATAGACTTAGTACAGCGATAGAGAAAAAAAGTAAGTGCTTTCAACGATAGAACTTTTGTAATTAATGATTTTTACAACCAAGAAGATGTGCAGTAAATCGGCGCAAAAGCTTGCGCGGTAGATTGACGCACAGGAGCGTTTGTGTAGTGTACGTGGAAATATTACTATAACTCCAACACTCTCCCTTAATAAGAACACGTACACGGCTCATGCTGTCTCATTCATTCCCATGGTTTTAGATAGCTTGGCGTGTCTATCCCTTGGTAGAGGTTTAGTCAGAATGTCTGCTATCATATTTTCCGACGGCAAGTGCGGTAACTGTATTTTTTTATTAATTACAGCTTCCTTGACGAAATTGAATTGGATTCTGACGTGCTTGAATCGCTCCTGGAACCATGTCGTCATTGACGATTGTATTGCACTCTGATTATCGCAATAAATTAGCCCGTCTGATAAATCTCGAATTCCTAGCTCCCCGATGAGTCCCCGTAAGTACATGGACTCTTTTGTTGCCTCGGTGAGTGCCTTGTATTCGGCCTCCATCATTGATAGTGCCACAGTTCGCTGTTTTCTTGACTTCTAGCTGATCGCGGCTCCTCCCATTGTAAATATGTATCCTGTATACGATCTTGAGTCAATGGGATCATTTCCCCAATCTGCGTCGGCGTACCTGATGATCTTGTCGTTTGTTTTACTGTAGACGAGGCCTAGTCCTGGTGTCCCTTTTAGGTATCGAAGTACCCTCTTCGCTGCACTCCAGTGCTCTTCCGTTGGGTGCTCGTTAAATTGGCTTAGCACGCTCACGGCGTGCGCGGTGTCAGGTCTCGTCGCCACTGCTAGATACATTAGTGAACCTACTAGTTCTCTGTATCTCGGATTTTTTATCGGTTTACTTGGGTCTGTCGTGGGTCTTAGCTTCGACGCCGGGCTTGCTGAGATAGGCTGTGACGCACATGTCTTCATTCCAAATTTTTCTAACAGTTCCTCGACGTATCTGTGTTGGCTTAGGCTTAACTTTCCTTCTTTTTCCAGGAACTCGATTTCGAAGCAATATTTGGCTTCTCCTAAGTCTTTCATGCGGAATTATTTGGCCAGCCCCGATTTTAGCGATTCAACCCAGTCTGGATTGTTCGACACCGTTAGTAAGTCATCGACATAGGATGCTACTATCAGGATATTTTTTGTCGTCCTGTATACAAATAGGCAAGGGTCTGAAATCGTGGGCTTCAAACCTAGCTTCTTTAATGTGCTACTCGATTTGTTGTACCATTTTTTCCCCGATTGCTTTAGCCCGTAAATAGATTTTTGCAGCTTGCAGACTCGGTCGCCTTCGGCGAGGCTCTCCAGCATCTCCAATGCTTCCTTCTGTACTTTAGAGTCTCTTCTTTCGCTGCGTGCTATTTCCTCCAGAGCTTCTTTTAGCCCACCAGGTATTTGCATGTACAATTCTTCGTCGAATTCGGCGTGCAAGTCCATTTGATGTATCTTTGCTCCGATTTTTGTTGATAGTGCCGCTAACATCCTGATTGACTCCATTCTTGCCACTGGTGCGAATGTTTCGTCGTAATCAAATCCAAGCCTTTGTGAGAATCCTCTGGCTACTAGGCGCGCTTTCCGGCGCTCTATTTTCCCCTCGGCGTTTATCTTATTTTTCAATATGACCTTGGAGCCGATTATTTTTCCGTACTCCGGGTGTTTCACGAGCTTCCAAGTCCTGTGCTCTAGGTGGGAGCGTATTTCTTCCGCAAGTGCGCGCTTCCACTCCAAAGATTCTGTTCCTCGATTCGCTTTTTCGAGCTCGACATCAGCTATCAGAGCTAATTCTCCAACGAAATTTGTTTCCATAAACACCTCTCCCTCGTCGATGTTTCCCTGTGCGTCTTCTGGTAACTGGTCCGGGTCGCATGAACTCCTCTCGTGTCGAGGTCGTTTATCATCTGGCGGTAATAACAAAGTTTCAAGTGGCCTTTTTGCTCTTTCAATTTCTTGTTCGTCGTCGTCTCGCTCGGAATGTGTTTCCTCGTCTTGTGATAGATTTTCACGACTTGAAGCGATGCTTGACGCACTTATGTATCTGTATAATTTTCGCGGTCGTCCTGGCTTCCCGGATTTTTTTTTTTTGGGTCTTCCTCATGCTTGTACTGGCGAAAGTTCTCTTTCATGCTCTTCGTATGACTTTTGAGTTCTTGTGACGCCCGCTGGCTCTGGGGTCTCTTCTTCGGGGTGTGTGTACTCAACGTCTAATTGTAAGACGTTGTGTGGTTTCATTACTTGCTCCTCTACTATTTGCACGTCTCTGGTTATGACAACCTTCCCATCGTCGTTTCGTTGAACTCTGTAAGCTTTTGCAGTCTCACAGTATCCCACCAATCTTCCTTCGGTTGATCTCTCATCGAGTTTTTGTCTTCCGGGCCCCTTTTCCAGTATATATACTTTCGCTCCAAATACTCGTAAGTGCTTGAGTCCGGGTTTTCTCCCGAACCATAGTTCAAATGGAGTAGCCCCTCCGTGGCTTCTACTTGGTCAACGATTTCTTAAATAATTAGCGGTCGTGGTGGCTGCTTCCCAGTACATCGTCGGCAATCCTGCTTGGATCAGCAGACACCTGGCCATGTCGACGATTGTCCTGTTCATGCGTTCCGCAACCCCATTTTGTTGCGGTGTGTAAGGCACTGTTAGTCGCCTCTTGATGCCCTCGCTTTCCAGGTACTCATCGAACTGCTTGTTGAAGTACTCTCGACCATTGTCGGACTGCAAAGCTTTGATTTTTTGCCCTGTCTGAATACAGAAATTAAATTAGTCCTGAGGTCCTTAACAAACAATGTATTACACAGATTTAAATCCACATTACCTTATCTGTCGCTGTTTTGATGTGTGCGAGCCCTTTGGCCCTCGCCATCGTCGAAGACATGTTCGCCAAGTTTAACGTCCAAAGTTTAACTTCCATTTTGCGATTTCAAGCTCTGTGGTACTGCTCCCTCTTAGATATGGAATGCCGCCGCTCACGTAACCCCATCGGTCATGTTTTACGAGGATGGACCTCATCCTTACTTGCTAGACATCGTAGTTTCGTTTGTCCAACAATTCAATGCGCGATGCTCCGTCCGCCATTGTCGGTTAGCCTCCCTGCCACGTGACCACAAATTTCCACTCGACGAATTTCACTTCACAGTTCTCACCCTTTTCCTTTTTTTTTTCCTTATATCTTATATTTAACTCTCAAAAGAAAATTTTCATGATCTAATTCGTTGCATTCGAACCAGTATTCTGTTTTAAACAAAATTCAGTATACCTGGAAGATTAAATCCATAAAAAATTTGTTTTTGAACATCCTAGCATCGCTCTATAATATCCAGTTTTTTAGAAAATTTTCATATCGTCGGCGCAGATATACTTTGTAGTCACCGTAAATAGATTGTGTAATCATCTCAAAGACACCGTGTAATCACTTGATAACTACCATGAATTAATTTTGGAATCACGAAAAATATACCGTTTAATAACGGTCGGTACACACCGTAAAATCACCGTGGAAGCACGGTGGGTACATCGTGAAATCAGGGTGGAATCACGGTGAAATGTCGGTGGGTACACTGGGGAATCATGGTAAAATGTCGGTGGGTACACCGTGGAATCAGGGTGGGTACGCCGTGGAATCACGGTGGGTACACCGTGGAATCACCCTGGATCCACCGTGATTCCACCGTGTTTTCACCGTGATTCAAATCCACCAGGGTTATAAGAATTTCTTTCTATTTATTTAGTTATACGTCATTTTTGTATTTTCGCATGTTACGCCGTAACACCGATCGAAACAGTGACACAAATCACGTGTATTTGTGGGTCCATCTCGGGCTGTGTTAATTTGCGCATAAAAATTTTCGGGTGTAATAAGGACGCATACAAAATAATTAAAATTCTCTTAAATACTTAAGAGTAAATAATACTATAGTCGAAACATTTTTCATGAATATTGTCAAAAGGACTTAGTGTACAAGTGAATTATAACTGAAACATCCAATAAAAATACACAAATCATTACTTCAACCTTGCGAGTTTCATTCGAGAGTAGCACATGAGTTTACATCCTACAACCCAAGCCGCGCCTATCCAACCTAATCCTTCAGGAAGAGGATGAGTGAGCTGCAACGTTCTGGAGGGATCTAGTCTGCCGTGCTAAAAGAAAGATTCATCGTAGGTAGGCGAAAGATTTATATTCTATTCTTTCATAAAATACTTGGTTCATTGCAAGAGCACCAGTCTCTTCGGAGACGTTTGGGTTCTTAATTCCCGAAAAGATCCAATGTAAATACTAAATTATAGAAAGATAAATACTTCCTCATATTCTTTATCGTTGTCCGCATCCTCCAGACCGCTCGTCTAAATTTTTCTATCGCTACCAAAGAGAGAAATCCCGGATTATGAATTTAAATTTTAGCTGCGGACATAACATAAAGAACAACCGTTCAATTGTTTACTTCTGACGAACTTCAGTAAGAACGATTTCATATCATTCTTACGGTATAAATTTTATAATATCCAGAAGTGAGCCTCCTTCACGTAACCGAAAAGATAACTAGAGGACATCAGAAAATTTTTTAATTTTCATCAATAAGTTAGTCGTATAAATAAAATAAAATTTTTAAAAAATGCACTAAAAGATTTTTTAAATGTTTAAATGTAAAATTTTTAAAAGTTGTTTCTATAAATATTTTATGTTTTTTTAAAATTAATTTATTTTTTTAATGCCTACTATTTTCAGTATCATGCTCATGCATTAGATGAATATTTTTGGTTGTATTCTTTCTAATTATAATAAAATACTGACAGTCAAGGTTTAAATTTAGTGACATTTAAAAAACTCGGTCTGTCAGTTGACCCTGCGGGCCAGTCTCAATACTTCCCGCAGTTTTTGAGCTCCTTGAGCTCGAAAACATTGTCGAGAATACATTCTCGAGCTCTTCGAGCTCGAAAATACTTTTAAGTGCCTTTGTTTTTGAAAAATAACGTTTTTTACCATTTTTTCTCCAACAATATCTCTCGAACGAATTCACCGATTGCAACGGTTAAGGTGGCGATCGACGCGTTTTATTGAGTCTAAAGCTGATCAAATTTTAAAATTGATTTATCGAGTCGTTTTTGAGAAATTTCAAAAAAACTAAAAAAAAAATTTTTTTTTAATTCTTTCGTTCACGGTTTCTCTTGAACGAATGAACCGATTTCGATGGCTGAGATAGCATTCGACGCGGCTTATAAAGTTTTAGAGCTGATTAGATTTTGGAGTCAATCCATCGAGCGAATTAAAAGTGATTAAAAAAAAACATTTTTCAAAAAATTTTATTTTTGGCATATCTCCGAACGTACTTTACCGATTAAGCTCAAATTTCTAGTGATTATATTGAATAACAAGCCGCGTCGAATGACACCTTAACGATCAAAATCGGTTCATCCGTTCAAAAGTTACAGAATATTTACATACGTACGTACGTACGTACGTACATGCATACATACATACACCCGGACATCATCTGGAATTTAGTCAAAATAGCTTCCTAGAACCTCAAAACGTCGACATCTGTTGGAATTTCGATTTTTGCAAATCGGGGTAAAAACAATAACTTCCCGAAATTTTTGAAAATCTTCGATTTTCTTTGCGGGAAGTTAAAAAAAACTATAATTACCTAAATAAATGCAAAGAAATCCATTGGTATTTGGCCGGCCCTGTACAACCACTGCAGTGCTCGTTGACGCCATCTTCTTATCATTGTTGTTTTTAATGCCATTATCATTATTATTGTATTGTTGTTGGAATTTAATGGTAGAGCCACGCGATTGTTGGTGGTAAGATAAAAAATCATTTGCAAAAATTAGTTTTTTTTCAGGTTATCACGACCGATACGTTCGATTTGTACTTTTACAAATCGTTTTGTTTTTGTTTTCTTTTTTTTTATTATTCCTAACGTACACGGGAAACGACTTTTGCCAAGAACTATGTCACATAGGATGCACCCAGCAAAGACACAAGACAGTAACACAAAAACGGTGCATTCTGAGTAGACCTTCATTTTTTTTCTACATATAATAAATTAACGAAATAATAATCAGCAGTATAGACTGTACAAGTGAGTCTTTGTCCACCTGGTGCGTGAAACTTTGAGATCTCTTGTACCTAGACCTTTTTTTTTTATTACGCTGTAAGGGTTCGACCTAGCTTCCCCGTACCAGGAAGTTCGGACGATCCTTCTTAGTTACTCGTGTAGATGTTGAGCACTGGGTCGTGAAATGTCTGATGTAGCCGAGTACGCGGCTTGATTTGGGATAGGAAAAATGTTGAAGGAAATAATTAAGAAATAAGTTTAAATATAATTAAGTTCTTTTATTATAACTAATTATTTATTTATTTAATACTTATACTTAATATTAAACTCTTTATAAATATAATTAATAAATAAATTCTAACTAAATAAAATTGAAAGAAATTGTGTTGCGCATGCGCTGAAACTCGTCAGGTATTTTCAGCATCACAATTTTCAAAAACCCTGAATACCCGCTCTGTCTTAATCTCGACTTTATCCTACAATATATTCTATCCGAACAATTTATTTCAATATTATTTAACAGGTTTCTATTTCAGGTTCTATGAATAAATAATTTACTAATGTCGAGGAAAATCCTGACAATTAAAATCGACAAATAAATAATTTTCCCGCATGCACTGAATTTCAAAGGAATAAATTAAATAAATTAAATACAAATAGATAGACTTCATAAAAGACGATAAAATTAACTAAGAAATTTACCCCACGTGTTTGACAAGTTATGATGAAAGAATTTTTATGGAACTTACGTCGACCTTTCCCAAATGTCTCACCATGATATTCAGATTTCCTGGACTCGTACCTGGCAGTCGAACACCAGGTCACCCCGTTACACCGCCGACTTACTGACGCTGGTAGTCGTACCGGACAATATATCTACCTAAAAGCTGTCAACGCTTTGTTATTAACTCGTATTGTACAAATGGATACATGTATCTCAGATTTCCCTTTCATTAGATTTCATAGAAATCTAACTATTGTATTTGTCCTCATAATGGAATTTTCGAAAAATTTTGCTACCTCTCAACTTAGCTCGACGAGCTGAGTCAGAAAATACATTTGGTTCAAAAGGTTATATATGTATTTATACATATAAAAGTATATATATATATATATATATATATATATATATTGTGACGTTATTTCTTGTATAGGGGTCAAATCAAAGTGAACGTCACAAGCAACAACTGATTTTATTGTATTTACGAGCATAGTAACTCAAGACATAGCTTACAGGTATTAGCGATTTTGATACAGATTTTTGATTTAATTTATAGTTTAGAATTAAATATGGAGTAACGTCTAGCTACAGTTAAGGGTTTTTGAGAAGAAAATTAAGAATTAGAATCAGAAATATGGAAATTGAATATGGAATACTGTTTGAGATTAAAGTTTGGGGTACTGATAAAGTTCGAGATTTGGTTTACAGTTTTGGAATTTTGAGTATGTGGAGAAGTCAGTGTTACCGTGGAGCGGGACTTGAATTCGTCACCCGGTATCATCTGATAATAGAACCTAGTTCTATCCCTATGAGGCTTCTTGGTTGATTGCAGAGGTCTAGCTGAGATGCTTGCGCTCCAGTATATAAGGAATTTGACAGATGCAGGATGGGATCAGTTTTTGAGTTTTGGTTTGGCAGGCCTCAACAGTAATTTTGTGACCGTTGTTGTTGTAGAAGCCGTTTGATCATTTTTAATTGTTTTAGTCTGACAGGCCTCAGAGGACAAGCCATGACCACTTGTACCGTTGAAGAAGTCATAGGTCACTTAGTTTTTAAGTTTTACGATCCCAGCTGGTCTGTTCCAGGAGAGCAACTACCAAGGATATCCACCCTAGCGGTTTTGGTGCCACCGTGGGAACTCGAAAAAAATTCGACAGAAACTCGGTGTTTCGAGGGAGTTTCGACAGTGTTTTCACGGTAGAAACGTAGCATTTTGTGTGCAATTACAACACGGAGTTTCGTTCGTGTTTTTGGAGAGTTTTGCCAGTTTTCTCTTGGAGTTTTGTTGGTGTTTTCTTGGAGTTTCGTCGGTGTTATCGCGGAGTTTTCTTAGTGTTTTATCAGAGTTCTTTGGGAGTTTAGTCGGAGTTTCCACAGATTCTAGCAATTTTAGCGCCACCGTAGAAATTCGGAAAAATCTCGATTAAAACTGGGTGCACCAAGGAAGTTTTGACGGCATTTTCATGGCAGTAACGCGGTATTTTTGTATACATTTACGACTCGGAGTTTTTGCGGAGTTTTGTTAGTGTTTTTACTGACTTTCGTTGGTTTTCTCTCAGAGTTTTATTGGTGTTCTCTTCGAGTTTCCTCGGTATTATCACGCAGTTTTCTTGGTGTTTTGTGGGAGTTTTTAATGTGTTTCTTTGTATAGTTTAGTCACTGTTTTTACGGATTCTCGAGCTTTTAGCACTACCGTAAGCATTCGGAAAAAACTCGGTTGATACTCGGTGCACCAAGGGAGTTTTGGCGGCATTTTTATGGTACACACGCAGTGTTTTTGTGTACAGTTACGGCACGGAGTTCTGTCGGTGTTCTTGCTGAGTTTCGTGGGTGTTTTCTTAAAGTTTCATCGGTGTTTTCGCGGAGTCGTGTTTGGGCTTGCTCGGAATTTTTATGGTGATTTTTCATGGCTTTTGCGGTGTATTGAGGGTTTTTTCGTCGTTTTGGTGGTGGTAACTTGGAGTTTGTGTGGCTTACTTATGGCATTTTGAAATAAAAAACTTGACCATTTACACCATCGGTGGTGTGAACATTCCAATTCACACAGTCTAAAAGTTAACACTGTGCGTCGTGTGACTTTCACATCGGCAGTGTTGATAATTTTATCACCAAATCATTCACACCACAACGTGGACTCCAAAATTTTTACAGTGTTTAGATGTCATTAACAATTTCAAAGTTTTAGGTTATTCGTTAGGCTGTTAAAATGATAATTATGATTATAAAATCAAACTAATACGGTAATAAATTTACTAAATTAACGTAAATATATACTAGAGATTAAATTAAATAAATCAATGCTATTTAATTTAAAAAATTCATATAAATTTATTTAAGAAATAATATTTAATAAATTAATAGA
The DNA here is from genome assembly GCA_964016945.1 of Microplitis deprimator. Lineage (NCBI taxonomy): Eukaryota > Metazoa > Arthropoda > Insecta > Hymenoptera > Braconidae > Microplitis > Microplitis deprimator. The sequence continues at coordinate 11,531,104 of OZ024707.1, read as the reverse complement.
ATCAAATTGAAAGTTTAGATTCAATTAATTACTTATATTATAAAATTAACAATATTTAATAAAAGTAGTGAAATACTTCAAACCATTTGAATAGTTTAAAATTTTAATGACAGTTACTATTCACTTCAATGATAAGTGATAGTATTAAATTGTAGCTATAATTATAGCTACAATTTAATATTATCACTTATTAATTATCATTATTAATTAATTCACATTATAAAATAAAGAATTTATGGTAGAAGCAATATTTGTCTTGATCGCCCACAATCGAATTTCCACGATAATATCAATTCTTTTATACATTTAGCACACCTCGAACGCGAACCGAAGAGGTAGTGCTCTACTGTCGTCAAATGTCAAAGCAGGGTTGTCGCCAACTTAAATCACCTCCACTATTTTATATAGCACTTAAACAAAAAAAAAAAATGCACCAATGTCAAGAGGACATTCCAATAAATAATTCCAACATGATTTAAAGTCATCTTGTTGAGTATATCATTAAAAAAAGTTGGTCGAAAAAAAATTTTAGTTGGACGTCAATTGGTCTGTTTATTGGAATGTGCGGATGTAAACACGATATCTCGCGAACCATTTACTGAATCAACTGGTTTTTTCTTTTTATTTTGTTTGGCATTTTGTCCAGATGAACCCTTTCGTTATTCACTATCGTAGCTCTTATAGTTTTTTCTATAATTAATTAAAACTGATGACCGATACCGTATTTGTATACATAATCCCGTATGTATTTTTTTTTTTCGCTGTTGCTCTATCTGATGGCGATTTCACAAGCTTGGTTTCGTTGCCTAAATCATACGCCTCGAACGCGAAGCGGAAAGAAATGTAATGGGGAAACATTCCTGCCAACTGTCCCTAGTAAATTACCTAGATAGATAGCCAGGGTTGCTGAGCAAGCTTTTTTCTTAATTTTGCCGTTTAATACCAGTACTTTAACCACTTTAGCTTGAAATTGACGGTAATTTGATGTCTAAATTAGCTGAAATTTGCTGCCTGAATTTGCCGAGAATTAGACAACAAAAGTTGAAAATAAAAATTTGTGGTTAATCTTTCTTCAATTCAATTGAAAGGTAACTTTTTACGATAAAAAAAAGTCAGTAATGTTCATTCTTACCATTTCAGAAGGTAAGCAAATTTATACATAAAATTTGTGTCTACAATTTAAGGGTAAAAAAATACTTAACAATTTTTCAAGTCAAATTAACAATAAATTGATATAAATTTTGCCTGAAAATTTTTTTTTTTCTAGTCTACTTTCGAAGTAAATTTGCATTCTAATTCGGGTAGTAAATTTACGTCAAATTAAATAGCAAGTTGCATACAAATGTTTGTAAAAAACGGAAGTCCAAAGTTGACGGAAATTTGACGAAAAATTCAAGGGAAGTTTTGTACAGTAAACTTTTGCTAAAGCAAACTGTGCTATTAGGGTAGGGTAGTAAATTTTAGGCTAATTGAAGTGCACACCTTCAACGCAAAGCGAAGAGGTAGTGCTCTACTGTCGTCAAATGTCAAAGCAGGCTTGTCGCCAACTTAAATTTTTTTTTTTTTTTGTTCACGAGCATTAAAATATAAAAAAAATTTTAAAAGTTTGCAGGGTAGATTTTAAAGTTCCCTGATAGCCAAGTTGGCGAGAAACTGACGAGAAACTTGCAGCCGCAACTGGACACCAAGTTGGCCGTCAACAGTTGGTCCCTCCAAAGTTGATAGACATTTTCTGAGAAAGTTGGTGGCAAAAGTTGCTTGCAAAAGTTGGCAGTCATAAGTTGACGGTAAGTTTCCTTTCAATTTTCTCAGAAACTTGCATTCCAGTTGCAGCTCCATAGTGGCGCCAACTTTCTGAGAAAGTTGGCGGTAACTTGTAGCCAAAAGTTGCAAAAGCTAAAGTTGTCGACAACTTGTCGTCAAGTTGGTCGGAAACTAATGAATGACCAACTTTTTCACGATCAACTCGTGCCATCAGGGTTTACGGGGCAGATTTTTTTTTTTTTTAATTTGATAATTGTATTGTCCAACTTCTGCTAGCAATCTACTGTCTATTTTCGGCAGTAGATTTTAAGTATAAAAGTAAAAGTAAAAAATAAAAAAAAAAAAATAAAAAATGTATTTCAAGTTAATGACAATTTGCAGGCAAAGTACGCTAAAATAATAGCCACTTTAACTTAAAATTGATAGTAATTTGACATGTGAAATTTTATTTTATTTTTTATTTTTTTATTTTTGGATTTTCCAAAAATTTTTTTTTTTGCAATAATGAGCAATTACGACTTTCAGTTTCGTTCACAGACTTTGTGTTATTTGTTAATTTTCTTCTTAAATATTTTTATTATTTGTTATTGTTTCATAACGCCATTTAAAAATATAAGAATATAAAGCCACGGTTGATCGCATAATCTCTTATATTGTACATGATTCTAAATTGAGTCGTTAAAAAAGAAAGTTTAACTGACTTTCGTTAGTGTTCGCCACTTTTTAAAAATTTTCAATGATTTTCAACTGTAATAAGCGTACCAAAATCTTATCAATTAATAAAAAAAAAACTGAAGCATTAATTGAAAAAAAGACAACGTAGTAGTCATTTCGCCGAGATATAGAATTTTTAAAAAATGACTTACAGCTGTTATCAATTAGGAGTTGAACGAAATTTACTGAATAAATTTCAGCCTAAAAAATGTGAAAATTTGGATTATAAAATAAACATAAAGATCTTACTGAGATTTATTTTCCAATTTTCGTTTAACTCCCAATTAATATCAATTATAAGAAATTTTTTTCTTATATCTATATCTCCCCGATGAAAAAAGATTTTATACAATTGTATCAAATTATATATGCATTATATATGAATTATATATAAATTGGATAGAAAAAATGGCCCGATCCAATTGTATACAATCTGTATAGAAATTGTACACAATTCTATACAAATTATATACAATTCTATATAATTATATACAATTCTATATAATCACCGGTAAAAAATCTTAAAGCCAATTTTTTCTCGAATTTCATGGTTTTTTTTCATTTTACTCGCAAACCACTAACTTTACAACAAAATTGTACAGAACTTGTTTTGTAGGGAATTTTATTTCCTACAAAAAAATTTATTTATGCCAATATCGTAGAACCAGTAGTTTTCGAGATAAATCCAATTAAATATCGCAAAATTTTAAAAATCGCTGTTTTATCCTAGATTTTAGTACATTTCTTATAAAATTATGGCCAAAGAAATATATAATATATAATGGTAAAAAATTTTTGGAAAATCTAAAAGTGCACACCTGGAACGCTCATATTCTATTTTTATTAATTAATTTATTTTTACGTTAACACGAAACATTCGTTGCCGATTCAATATCGACAGATCTTCATGACTTAATTGAAAAAATTAGGCGTAAATATTAAATGAAATAAAAAAATAATAGATTCTAGTAAAAAAATCTGGGCATCGGATGGCCCTACGGGCCAGCCCCGGAACTTCCCGCTATTATCGAGCTCGAAAATACCTTTGGTTTATTTTTTTTATGAGCTTTTCAAGCTCAAAAGGGTTCGGTTTTATATTAATATTGAAAAATTTAGAATTCCAAATGATTAATAAATAAGCGTTTTTTACATATTCATTCACAATTATATTCAATAATTAGCTCAAAAATAAGTTTACATGATACGTTGTGTCTATATCGTGTAAGTATATCGTGGTACGAGCAAACATGATGATTTTTGAGCAGTCACTTTCAATGACTTACATAAAGACGAACATATTAGTTTTGAGTTATGTTGTTCAGTAATTATGATGTTATTCAATGAAAAAAGCAGATACAGATTTTACATTTATTATTCCGTCACGATATCTCTCGAACGGATTATCCGATTGAGACGTTTAAGGTAGCAATCGGCGCGTTTTATTGAGTTCTAGAGCTGATAAAATTTTGTAAATGATTGGTTCAGTCATTACGACAATATTCGCTGAAAACCGTTTTCTACTATTTCTTTCGTTGACGATATCTTTCGAACAGAAAATCCGATTGAGACATTCTTGGCGGCAATCGAAAGCTTTTATTGAGTTCTAGTGCCGATTAGATTTTGGAATTGATTGATCCGACAGGTTTCAAAATATCAAAAAAAAAACGAAAAACAAAAAAAAATTATTTTTTTTTCGTATTTCTTACACACACACACACACACACAATACACACAACACACATGCATACAGGCACTCGGGCATCATTCTGAAAATAGTCAGAATAGCTTCCTAGGACCTCAAAACATCGACATCCGATGAAATTTCAATTCTTGAAAATCGGGGTGATAACAATAATTTCCCAAATTTTTTCGAAAATCATCGATTTTCTTAGCGGGAAATTAGAAATTATTTATATTATTCATATTTATCTTCAAATAAATAATAAAATTTAAACGAATATTCAATAATTATAGTATTAGTAGTTAGGTAGGGATGGTTTACCCGCCCGATTGTAGGTTCGTGTCCGTGCTAAACTGTTTTACCGGCAGCTGGTAATTTACTGGCAGTCGATTTGAGGTTATCTAGGAACTTTTGTCAGCTTTTTGATGCTAATTGACGTCATTCGAGCTTATCTAGGACCTTTTTTTTTAGCACTTGTCAGCCATTTGATGTTAATTGAGATCATTTTGAGCTTATCTAGGACCTTTTTGTCAGCCATTTGATGCTAATTGAGCTCGCTTTAAGCTCATCGCCATTTTGAGCTCGTATCATGACAGATGGCGCCTCCTGTATATTTTAAGTGGGGGAAATTTTTAGAAAAAAATTATGTACAATTTCATTAATGACTAGAGCGGGTTCTCGGCTTGCCTATCAGGTTACAGGTTCTGGCATCGTGTTTGTGCTTAACCCCAGAGCTGACACTAGCGTAGCCTACCCTGATTAATGCATATGTACACGTAAATGTATGATTTGAGGATTGATATATTCAAACTAGGGGCAGTACGGGTACTTGCGAGAAGACATGCCATCTAGTGGTATAGTTTCTCTCCCCTCTTTTTTTTGCTGATGATGACGTCATCCGACAAGTCTGAACTGGTTTTTCCTTTGTTCTATTCCTAACTGCGTAGTATATGACGTCATCAGACAAGTCTGAACTTGTTTTTGAGCTAGAGTGGGGGAAATGAGCTGAGCGTTGAGCTCGAGAGCTCGCAGCATTCAGTCTACATCGAGAAACGTTTCAGTTAACAGCCTGTACTAATGGATAAGTTCAGTGAAAGTGAAAGAATTTTTCTCCGCCATAACCGGCCATACACTAATGACCTGGATGATGTTATTGAATCGTTATTCGGTGACGTGCCTCCTGAGGAAATCGGTAAATTTGTTAATGATATAATTGCGTTTGCAAAAAATATTGAAATTATTAAAAGTGCGCGAGAAGTATCGTGTCCAGGCTGTGCTGAAAAAAGAAAGTTAGCACAGAATCTATTTGAAATTAGTGAAAAAACGGAAAAACTGCAATTGCGTATGCTTAGAAAATCATAAAAATGGGTCCTCACGTGTAACCACGAGGCTCAAATCGAGTTTGAAGACATAAGTGATGAAAGTGATATTTTCGACGACGACGACGACGACGCCGACGACGAAGCTACTGCTATTCCAGATTCCTATTATTTTAGGAAAGCGAATGAGGAAAGAGACAAAGAATTGGCTACCCCGAAGGAAAGAAATAGAATTACAATTGTCTCATTGGAAGGAAATATTATTAAACTTCAAAGATCGCAAAGATTACGAACAAGCGTGTCATGAAATCACATTTATATTAACTAAGTTATTGTTTAAAGCTAACAAACCGCAATAATAATGGACTTAATAATTGATTTTGTGGGTTTCAAGATGCCTGATGGCAGATTTGTGATAAAAGAACTTTGTGCTACTGATGTTTATGATAAAGTGGGTACATATGGACTTGCACGATGTGAACATTGGTTGTTTGAACCACCTTTGGATCAAGTTGATGTTGCTGTAATGCAGAAAAGTGTTGATCATCATAAACATCACCATTCAATATCATGGATAGCCGGTTTGCTACCATATGAATTATTGAAAGAAATTCTTGAAATTATGGTCAAACATACACGATACTTTTACGTACAAGGTGAACAGAAGAAGAAATGGCTTGAAGATCTCATTGACCCGGCTGCACCAATTATTGATTTAGAAAAAATGGAATTTTTCTCACTCCATCAAAAGAATAATTTCTTGAAATATCAATGTCCATACTATGCCTATCACTTGAAGAAATTGGATAATTCATGTGCATTTCAAAATTTCCAAGAGTTTAAGAGATGGTTCTGGCATTTTTATGGAATTCAACCATCCTATGAGAAGTCAGTTCAGATCTTCAATCAATTGGGGAATCTACTTTGTATGGATGATCGAGATATCGCATGCTTTGATGATACATTTATCCTTGAAAATGCAACCCAGCAGATTGATTTCGCTTGGCACAAACTACCAGAAGAATTAAGAAATAATGAAAAATTGATTGGCTATCAAAGGTGTCGGGATCATTATATTTTCCGTGATGATATCCCTGATAGCTTTGCATATCCATTCGAAAAAGATTGCTCTAACTGTATATTTTTAGGTTAAGAAAAAAGACTATATTTTATGTAAGACGAAAATGTATATTTTTAGGTTAAGAAAAATATCTATACTTTATTATGTATTTGAGGTTATATAAAACCAAATGTATATTTTAGGTTAAGAAAAATATCTATACTTTATTATGTGTTTGAGGTTCTGTAAAATAAAAACAAATATTTAAGGTTATGTAAGACTTAAATGTATTTTTAGGTTATAAGTAATATAAAACAATATATATCAATATAAAAAAAGTTTATTCATTTATAAATGTAAGTTTTTTAATTAATACAGGTTCAATAATTATATTTAATTTATTAATTCTTTGTTCAAATCGTTCTCGATCTCTTGCTGCTTGTTCCCATTCGCCTCTTCTTGCTTGCTCGTGTGCAAATCTCCATACATACATGTAATGTATGGTTGGCGTTGGATTAAATTTAACAGTCTTCATATTAGTTTTCGTACGATGCTGCTTATAGGATTATACTCGACTATGCGATCATGTATAATGAGGCAATAAGCTGATTTCTGCGCAGGAAATTGATTTGTAGATTCAAATTCCAGACGAATGTCCACTGGTCCAGATTTTATCGATTCGTTTTGTTTCGAGCAATCGATAACATACAGTGGTGCTTGTTCCAAAAATTTCTTCTTCGTTAGCAGTGGCTCAGGTTCTTTGTTGTAGTATGAAATTTGGAAATTTATATACATGTCATACAACAGAGCATATTGATTGTTTGCAATGTTGAGGTTTAAATTCCCATAAGGATAACTCTGAGAGTTTAAAAATAATTTTATATCTCTGATGTTGCAGTGATCAAACACCCTGGCATTTTTAGTTGCGTCATTTTTTCTTGCTGTTTGAAATCCAAGGATTACAAAACGTAGTTTCTCGAGCTGCGTAGATGTTTTAACTGCCCAAATGTGCTTCGAAGTATTAGGTAATAGTGGATACTCGTACAGCTCCCAAGCTCGGAAACTGATTGATATAGCTGGATCACTTGTAATATAATTCAAAGCTTCAATTTTTTGTTTATCAGCCATAGTCACATATGGTACAATCCACTCGATTTTTTGCAGCGTAATTTTAACAGCTTCAGCATGAGCTCCAGCAGCAGGTGTAGCCACAACGTAGGCATTCAAATCAGCATTTGATCTTATCAAAATCAATTCATGCTTTGCATTGACGACAACTTTATGGTAATCTTCAGCAAATCCAAGCAATAGACTCAGTGGTATAGATACATCAAAGTAGCCATTGTCATTGTGTAATTTGTTTACAGCTTCATCCATAATCCAACCTGAATTTTCTAGTGTATTTTGTTGAGCTGGACTCAGTAATGTATATCCTTTCATAAGACTTGTGATGCCGACATTTTTATTACGATCAATCTCAACACCATTGAGCTCGTAGCGTATTTCTTCAAACATATGACATACTGTCATGTTTACCATGTGAGTAGTTGCACTTACAGCTGTACCATCAGACTTTGTGAATTTTCCATACACATGCAGTGTACTTTTACTTGGTAGTAGACATAAATCTTGATGTTGAACAGCAATTCTTATTTCATCGCTGTTGTTAAATGTTGATGAAGCATACGGGAGATGAGCATGTGCTTCATAATGTGCAATCGACTCATCAAAAATGATTTGTCGTTGAATATTTAAGATTTCGACCGCATTGGTCGTGTACACGTCAAACAACAAAAATAAATTTTTATTTTCTTAATTTTCCACGTAATTTTAGTCCTAGGCTCTGTAGAAACTGAGCGTTCTGATATGTTAACATCTTGTGAGGTACTCGGTGACTGATGTTGCTCGACCATGTTGCTGTCGTTTTATACCCAGCACCACTTTTTGTCTCATACACGATACCCATTATTTTATAGACTTTATATGCAGTCTTATGGTTATCGTCTCACCTCTAAAATTAGCCAGTTTTCCGTCTTGATCAACAATTCTAAGTCTGAGATTTTGTATTGCTTGTACGGCGATCGGCAGATAAATGACGTGAGATGGCAATTCAACAATCTTATATCCTGGTGGTACACTTGGAAAAAATTCATGAATAGTGTGAACTTTGTGCTCATTTATGTAAGCGCCTGATGTGATGTTGCACTCAACCCTCAGAGCATTGAGTTTTAATATCTTCACTGGTAAATCTGATGAGTGAGTTTTATGTGGTGTCAGTTTTCGATTTGTAAATCCCAGTAGTCTACCAATAGAATCTTGAGGTGTAAAATTCACAAATTGATCACACTTAACTTTACTTCTCAATTCATTATTATTGGCTCTTATGCTGATGCTGAGTCTTTGTAATTTCTTTTGAATGTATTTTTCAATGTCAGTGATTTCGTAACTTCCTGTTTGTATTGTCAAGACTCTCTCTTCAACAGTTTCATATTTTCCAGCTTCTATATTTTCACTCACTGAGTCATATTCAGTTACTGAGACATTGTCATCAAACTTTGTAATTATTGCCACATTTCTTTTAGCTCTTTTTTTCTTGACTATTTTTTTCTCATCAATATTATTTGTATCAATTTTTTCGATATCAATATTATCCACAGGATAAGAGACATAGAATTTATTAGCACTAACATCAATATTGGGTATTGAGTTAAATGTTAATAACTCTACAAGTCCCAGAACATAATTTTTAGTTGGTAATAATTCTATTGGAGGGAAGTAGTTAGCCTCCAACTCGGATGTGGATCCCGTCAGCGTTAATGTGAATGACTCAGCCATGACTGATGTGTTGTACACAGAGTCACATCAATTTATAGCTGTCCAGTGAGAAATTTGAGACACAAATGTCCACATATAATTGTACCAAAATCCTGATATCTTTTGTGATTATATTTTACGCTACCAACATCGAGATATTCCATAAGATCTTGTGGTGGTTGTAAATTACCAAAACTGTCAAAATAAATAACTTTATCATTGTTTTTCTTGTAAGCAACCCAATGAGTACCAGATCCGAGTTTATCATCAAGATTAATAATAGCTGATTCATTATTTCTTGTTCCACTTTCAGGTAAATCATTTCTCATGAAAACACCACGAAAATTTGGAATTTTCAGAGCTTTAGCGTATTTCAGTAAATCGATATTTGTGAGTGCTCGATGTGGTAGCTCTACTTGTTTTTTGACTTGCATCCTCTGCCTGCTGGATATGGTCTCAAGTATAAGCCCATACCACGTCTGTAAGGTCTCAAGTATAAACCTTTACCCATGGATATTTGTTCCATTTTTAAATTATGACGTTTGCTCTCCTCTAATCGATTTTTAGCAGCACTTGCATCATTCACAGCTTTTGCTATACCAGCAGCACCTCCAGCCAAAGCTCCTGTCGTACTCAGGCCGGCAAAAAGTGGTATTAAAAATGGTAGTACACCACCAACTTTAGATGGGACTGGTAAAATTCGTGGCAACCGGATATTTTTTTTCCCACCAGATTTTTTAACTGCCTGACGAGCTCCTTTCAACGCTGTTTTAATTGGATCACCACCAGGAGTCATGGACTTTTTAGCAGCTGTGATAACTTGTCTTAGTGCTACTTGTTTCTTTACACTGGTCTTTCTCTTGCTAGTCTTTCTCTTGCTAGTCTTTCTCTTGCTAGACTTTCTCTTGCTAGGCTTTCTCTTGCTAGGCTTTCTCTTGCCAGCTGTTCTCTTCTTCAACCCCATACCGAATCTTTTTTTCATCTTCATGATTTTATTTACACTCCACGCAGCAGCTTTTTCACCAATACCAGCGTCTTTTGCTTGATAACGTTGCCACGCCTTCTCAGCAAGTATTTGATCAGCCTCGTGACGTGCCGCCAAATTTTCACGATTATATGAGTAAGCAATATCGTGTTCTTTACACGCAGCGTCCAGAGGATTAATTCCAGGATCTCCACGAGCTAATCTCTTGGCTAGCTTTGTGCCTGGTCCACAGTACTGGTATCCAGGTATATGTAGTTCAAATGGTAGCTTATTGATTATACTGTTTACGAAACCTCTACCACTGGTCTCTACACGTCTGCTCTCCATAGTAGCAGCAGCATGACTAACTTAAAATGATATAAAACCTGATACTTGTAGCTCGCTGAGTGAGTTAATGTTGTGATCGCAAACTATCAACATGGAGTTTAAAAGTCAAGAGGCCAAGTTGCCAGTAATAAATTTTGATCAAATTGTTCAAGGTACAGGAGTGAAAAAAGTCAAGAGACACGGTGCTTTATTACCAAACAGCGTACGTGCTATATTTTTTGGCCCATCAAATTGTGGAAAAACAAATGCTCTGCTCTCACTCATCATACACCCCAACGGCTTGAGATTTGATAATATTTATCTCTACTCAAAATCTCTAAATCAACCGAAATATAAATTTTTAGAATCACTACTTAAACCAATAGAAGGTATTGAATTTTTTACATTCAACGAGCACGAAGAATTACTGAAACCGGAAGATGCAAAACCAAACTCATCGATGATATTTGATGATGTCGCTTGTGAAAAACAAGATCATATCAGAGCATATTTTTGTATGGGTCGACATAAAGATGTTGACAGTTTTTATCTCTGTCAGACTTATACACGTATTCCTAAACATTTGATACGCGACAATGCAAATTTTATAGTTCTCTTTCGTCAAGATGAGATGAACTTGAAACATGTGTATGATGATCATGTAAATACTGACATGTCATACAATTTATTCAAAGACTTGTGTTCAGCATGTTGGAATGATGGTAAATATGGTTTTGTAGTGATTGACAAAGACAGTGAGCTGAATAGTGGAAGATATAGAAAAGGATTTGACTGTTTTATTAGTATAAATTAACTTGTACTTGATGAATAGTAATCAGAGATTAAGTGAACTCTAAGGCATTAACATGAAGACCGAGGAACTTTCAAAGCAACGAGATGTCTTACATCAGATATCTCATGCTAGTGATGCTATCCGACGGAAGCACAGAATGCTCAAGTTGGGTAAAGATACGGCTGAGAATGCAATGGGTGAAATGTTCAAGCCTATTGTTACACCTCTGCAGAGTCTAGTCGAATCATCTAAAATCAAACAGGAAGTCAAACAAGAAGTCAAAGAAGAAGTTTAAAAAAATAATTCAACAGTGAATAATGATACAGAACTTGATGATGCAAGTAATTATGATAGTATTATCTCTGAAGATAGAAGCAGAACTCTGGAAGAAACACAAATATCCCCTGCTGCATCAAGTACCCCTGCTAAGTCAGCTAGCAGTGAAATAAAGTCTTATTTATCTAAAGTGTATAAAAAAAGTAGAGATATAGATCTGAGATATGGTGTCCGTCGATGTTACAATGATTTTTACATTGGTGATTCTGAAATAGCTTTTGAAGATACTGTGATTAATATAAAAAATAAAAATTACTCAGTGACTCCTGGTTTATTGGAATTATTATTTAAAAAATCTCCGGATGATTCGAAAGTCACACAGAATGATAAAAATAAATATCTCGAAATTATAAAGATGACAAATGCTCATAGAAAAAATTATAAGCCAGATGGTAGTTTTTATGAAGACTCGACAATCAAGTATAATAATTATATTGCTGATTTTCTTGCTAAAAATGCAAACTTATCAAGAGGTAAAGGATTACCAGATTTTATGATTGCCAAAAAGAAAAAAGCACGTATGGATTATGTCTACTGGGATGATCCAAATGAACTAGTCGACCGTCTTTGTTTACTAATGGCATCTCAAGCAGCTGGAAATCCAAGTCACACCAATGAAATCATATCAATTATTGAAGAGCTAAGAGAAGCAGGAATTATTTATTAGCAGCCACTGAATCAAATTTATGTCATTTACTCGCGGACTGTTGAAGTAAAAAGAGCAAAAATGAGTATCGATATTTTTGGACGGTCACTACCAACTGGTGCTGCAATCAGTGGACCATCAGGACCACCTGGACGAGGATTTCAAATAACTGTTGATGGACAGTATGATGTTGAGAGCAAGAGACTGTGTCATGTTGGCAAACCAGCAGAAGATAGTGATGCAGCAACTGTAAAATTTACACGTGATCTTGTATACAAAGAGCTGTCTCTATTGTATGATAGTATGAGGAATGATCAATCAGAGATCATTTCACACTTGCACTCTCAAGTGGTAACACTGGACTCTGCTGTTGCGCTTTAAAAAAAAGAAAATCAAAAATTAAAAAATATCTTAAAACCTATAAAGTTACGAAAAGAATTCATTAATAGAAATACACAGCGAATTAAAGAATTGGAAGCTAGAATTTTTGTTGACAATGGAGGACAAAAAATCAGTAATAGCGTATGAGCTGCACAGACCAGCACGCAGAAATTACCAACGTCGTCATGTCGACATACGAGCACTTGATGAAACTTGGCAAGCTGATCTAGTTGAAATGATTCCTTATGCAACAGTAAATAAAGGAAACAAATATCTGCTAACTGTCATAGATATTTTTTCAAAGTATGCTTGGGCTGTACCGATTAAAAGTAAAAGTGGCAGTGATGTCACTAGTGCAATGAAATCTATATTTCAACAAGGACGTGTACCAAAAAATCTGCATGTTGACCAAGGCAAAGAATTTTATAACAAAGAATTTCAAGAACTTATGAAACGTAAAAACATCAACATGTACTCCACATTCAGCAACTTAAAGGCATCAATATGTGAACGTTTTAATCGAACACTTAAGACTAACATGTGGCGTCAATTCACCGTTCGTGGCAATTATAAGTGGATTGATATATTGGAAGATTTAGTACACAAATATAATACAAAAAAACATCGTACTATTCAACTGGAACCTATTGATGTAACTGCTAAATATGAAAAGCAGACATTTGAAAAAATATATAAACCTCTTCAAGCTCAGCGATTGATATATTGGAAGATTTAGAGTATCCTGAAGACTTACATGAGCTTCATAAAGATTTGCCTCTGTGTCCTGAGCATTTTGTACCGCCAGGAAGTAAATATTCTAAGCTATCAACTACTTTGTATAATAAAAAAAATTATGTAATACACTATAAAAATTTGCAACAGTGTCTAGAGTTAGGATTAAATTTTAAAAAAATTCACAGAGTTCTTAAATTCGAACAGTCTGCGTGGCTAAAATCATATATAGATAAAGATACAGATTGTAGAAAATTAGCAAAAAATGATTTTGAAAAAAATTTTTTTAAACTAATGAATAACGCTGTATTTGGTAAGACTATGGAAAACGTTAGGAAGCATAAAGATGTTCAAATTAAAACTAAATGGACGGGAAGATTTGGTGCTAAAGCTTTGATTTGTAAACCAAATTTCCATAGTCATACCATATTTGATGAAGATATGGTTATATATCGATATGGGTATATAATTGAACTAACGCAAGCAAAAGTCTTTTTTAATAAACCAATTTATGTTGGCTTTGCAATATTGGATTGATCGAAAACTTTTATTTATGACTTCCATTATAACTATATCAAACAAAATTTTAAAAATGACGAGTCTAAATTGATTTACACTAATACAGATAGCTTAATTCATCACTTTACTGTACCAGATATATTTGAAACCATCAAACGTGATATTTCAATGTTTGTACTTGCTGATTCGAACTTTGTCTCCAACTTTGAATTTATTTTTTCGTGCTTGTCGCTGAGCTTGAAGAGGTTTATATATTTTTTCAAATGTCTGCTTTTCATATTTAGCAGTTACATCAATAGGTTCCAGTTGAATAGTACGATGTTTTTTTGTATTATATTTGTGTACTAAATCTTCCAATATATCAATCCACTTATAATTGCCACGAACGGTGAATTG
>OZ024707.1:11495614-11516458 GCA_964016945.1 Microplitis deprimator | reverse complement strand
CTATATTTTTTTTTTTCGATCTCGCATGAAAATTTGTTGGTTTACGATGTTTTAAGAAGCCTCTCCAAAAATCAGCTGGATAAAAAATTTCTAAGAGATCGCTCACGAATTTTGAAAATATCAAAAATTACTGAAATTCGGATTTTTGATTTCAAAATTTTTTTTTTCTCGTAGCAGCAATAGTTTATATTTGTAAAATCATGACTACGCTGAAAATTTAAACCCAAAATTCAAATATTTAAACCTCGCTCAAGAATTTTGAATGTTTCCGAGTGCTGTCATTTGGACGTTTTCGAGCGACCCTTGAATATTAATAATGAAGCTTCTCGATTTTTTCATCATCAATTTACATGACAATGAATGAAAATAAAACCCGAGAAATAGAAATAATAAGTTTTTTACATACTTATTTATTTTTTAATTCAATTTGTAGATTTTTTCGCTTATTTAAAACTTACCAAATTTTATTGTTAAAGACTGTCCTGTATATTTTTGGTTCTGCAAAAGTTATATTTTACTGAAATGACAATAATTGAGTTATAAAAAAATACGAAAACTAATTCAAACTATTAGTTACATATTATCAGTTAATATTCAAAATTATTGAGCGCCGCTTAAATATTCGAATTTTGGGCTGAAATTTTCAGCATAGTCATGATTTTACAAATGTAAACTATTGCTGCCACGAGAAAAAAAAAATTTTGAAATCAAAAATCCGAATTTCATTCATTTTTGATATTTTCAAAATTCGTGAGCGATCTCTTAAAAATTTTTTATCGAGCTGATTTTTGGAGAGGCTTCTTAAAACATCGCAAACCAACAAATTTTCATGCGAGATCGAAAAAAAAAAAAAATAGTCGGTTTCTTTGCGCCACCCTAATATATATAATATAATATATAATATGAGACTGATTAAAAAAAAATCGACTATTAATTTTTTCAAAAATTATATCGAAAATATTTTTCGAGATGACGAAAAAAAAATACTGTCAAAGTTTAAGCTCTTAATATATATGTATATGCATTTGTTTTTGTTTTAATAAAATTCCAACTACATCACAGTTTTCGGAAAACTTTTAACTCTCGTTAATTTTTAACAAAGTCTACTTTATTGTTTAGTTGAAAACAATATTTTCTTCTAAATAAATTGCACTTACGGCCGTATTGTTACTAACATTGTTTATCGATAATTATTTTAAGATTTCGATACATTTATTATTTTTTCAAATCTGATGGAATTTCCATAATTATTCTCTTACGTTCTTGATGGGACTGTATCGACAGGTTGAGTCGTACGGGTGATGTAGAGGGGATAACAAAGCCAAAGAAGTAAGCTGCCGTCTCATGAGAGTTTGTCTTTCCTCAACTCTTTGTTAGTCGCTAGTGCAGCCAAATCGTACAATATTTTTATCTCCTCCTGCCATTACACTCCATGCTATTCCACCACGGAAAGGGGTGAAAACATCGCACCATCTAGCTGCACGGTTAGTCGCTCATGAGATCTTACTGTGAACATCGTAATTTATGTGGTTTTTTTTATTGAGTTTGTAGAGATTTTAAACTACACGATTTGTTTCAATTTAAATTAACGCCTGGAAGTATAATTTTTTTTTTTTTTATAAATTATAACGTTATTTAAAATTTTTTTCTTTTAATTCATTCTTGGATTTATAATGAATATTCAATCAAATATTTTATTTTTCCGAATTATGCCAATGTATTGAGATAAACTTAAAATTAAATAGCTGAGATTCAAAAAGTTTTCTCGTGTAAATTTAGGCTACAATTATTTAATTTAAACGTTAAATATTATTCAGTTCATTTTTATTTCATAGAATTTTCGGCCGGTAGCAATCAAATTTTAATTTGTTTGTTATTTATGATTTCATACAATCCCCAGTTCAACACTTTAAATATTATTAGTAATATCAAGAATACGTGATTCTCTTTTTATTCTTTTACTGGTAGGTTAATTTTTTTTTTGCTACTAGTGAACGTCATTTGTGTTGACTGCTTATAATCCTTTGTCTTTTAAGTTTTCCGACAGTATTTGTAACTTGAATATCGACGTAATATATATATATATATATACATATATATATATATATATATATATATATATATATATATATATATATATGTGTGTGTGTGTGTGTGTGTGTGTGTGTGTGTGTGTGTGTGTGTGTGTGCATATTTACATGAAATTAAATTTTATATGTACCCTATTCAATAGTTCCCATAGGATTCACGCAAATAAGTCAAAAACCGTAGAGAATTCAATAGACTTGTATTGGTTTCTATGCGGCTTTTAACTCTTTTGAGTGGATTCTGTAAGGACATCCAGATAGGGATATCACGCTAACATAATTATTTCAGGGACTTGAATAAAACAGTCTTTATCCTATGGGATTTAACTTGGATTATACGTGCATCCAATTTTCACATTTACATTAAAACTTACGACAGTTTATTTTTTTTTTTTTCTGATCATTTAGTCATGTCTATATCCCATTTTTACATAAAAAGGGTTACCCTATCCAAAAATTCCCATAGAATCCACTCAGCTGCGACAAAAACCGCATAGAAACCAATACAGTCTATAGGATTCTATGCGGTTTTTGTCGCAGTTGAGTGGATTCTATGGGAATTTTTGGATAGGGTATTTCGTTCTTTAGAATTTTAGTTTGGTAATACTTTAAAATTAAAGTAGGTTCTAAGTATTTAGGGAAAATAATTATGTTCAGTGAAAGTAATGAATTTTTTGAAATCTAATGATTCTCTATTTGGATCAATCACCGATCCAATAGGATCTTAAAAAATCCAAATTAGTTGATTAAAGTTTTTTTTTATTTGTTCGAAATTTCAGAAATTTTTAATGAATATGTTGAATCTTTTTGTTTAAGTAAAATGTTCACTATATTCACGGTTGAACTACAAGTAAAAAAAAAACTAAGTTGAATCGCTAAACAAAAGAGTTTTCAAACAGTAGGACATTTAATTTTTTTTTTTAACATTTCCGTACTTGGATTTCACGTACATCTAATAACTATTTACAATATTTGACTCTATCCGATAAATTCATGCGAATTATAAGAGAGTATGAAAGGATTACGCTTTTTCCTAAATATTTATGGTATATCAGATAATAAAACATCTGTAATTACTTTCATTCTTCAAAGTCAAGTTCTTTAACTTTTTTTTTTGTTTTATTCCACCTTAAAATAAGATTTCTAATACTACATTCGAAAAAATTGTTGCACATTTAGCAATCAAAGTGTTGAAAGATTACGTCATTAATTTTTTAATGATCATGCATTTACAGTACTTTTAGAAATTAGAATAAAGTTTTTCAAGTTTTAACGTTTTAGTAATTTTAAACTAACTTTCTAACAAGTATCTTAAAATTTAAAAATATAATTTCTTATATGTCTAATATATTTATAATTAAAAATTATCTTTCTAAGTTATTTTCTTTTTCAAACAAAATAAAATTCTTTCATTCTATTTTTCTGCTTAAATTTTAAGTGAAAAATATTTTTAAACAACAGCTGTCATTATTATATTTATTTGTTATAAGTTTTTAGTTATAATTATTAAAAAGTTAGATACTTTATGAAGTGTTAGGATATTACACTTGTGTTTTCTTCTATTCCGATTTACTCACTGAAAACGTATACTGTTACGGCGTAACATGCGAAAATACGAAAATAACGTATAATTAAATAATTAAAAAGAAATTCTTATAAACTAAAAATTAAACATATCTAAGGTCATATGAGTGGTTAGAGTTTGTTGATGTAAACAAGGAATATCATAAATTTCTTTTTTATTACTTATGAAGAATTAATAATCTAACTAAAAATATTGAGCAATCAATATAAAATCGATAAGCTCCCTAATGCTTGCACCCCAACAATAATACTTTCAACTAGTGCCACGCGATGCTTCTCAGTTTTTTCTTATTAAGATCAAGTGTCATCACCCCGATAACCTTTACGTTTATGCATCGTTGCCTTATTATTAAAAAACTATCAATTCACTCGGTCCCTTCGTATTTCTTCCTAGTATCTACTAACTCGACTAAAATCAAAATTCATCTAAAATTTTAAATAAACTATAAAACAAAACTGATAATTATTAACAAAAACAGGGTAATAAAATCTATGACTGACATAACTGACAGTAAACAAAATCGTAAATAACATATAATACGCAACAGTATCGATTGCACCGTAATACAAGAAACTTATTAATAAAATAAATATTAACCTAAGACGCCATATTCTAACGTACTGATAAGGAATTAAATAAGACTGGACAACCATAACACACCATGACGGAGTAGATAACCATAATAATAAGGTTTTACAGAGAATAATAATGAATGTCATTACCACCTATAATAACACGAGCAAATCATAATCGATCAGTGGATAAAAACAAATAGAATTCGATATTAGATAAAAACTCCTATATATTTACTAACTAACCAGCAGAGGTAAATCAAGGAATCTAACTATTCCGCGATCACCCTCCTCTCCCTGAAAACTTACGTAAGCGCATGAGTTCTATCTTCAATAACTCAACTAATAGATAAAATCGTAATTAACCAAAACTACCATAATAATTCACTGGTGTCCCTTTATCAATAAGATTAATAATAATTGCAAATTGTTAAATATTTCGAATTAAAATCGACGTAACTTTTAAACTACTAACGATAACGATAAACAACTATAATCCATCGACAGACAAAGAAAAATAGATTAATAATTACTAACCACTGATACTCTAATCCTAATCAATAACCAGTAATTAACCCTTTAAAGTACGGCCATCTAATAGCATGGGATTGTATATCTCTCTTCCACTAACAGAATTGCTACGGCCTGCCTTCTCGCGTTTTCAAGGTTATTCTTGTGACGTACCGTGTGATGTATTTTCTTCACTTCTCTTTCTAACCCATACGAATACCCCGTAAAAATTAAAATAATTATAACACCTTAACTACCAACAGTAGACAGGAATGACTATAATCAATCAAGAGATAATAACGAGAGGATTAATAATCTATATTATAAACCTAATGAATAATCTGTAATTAACCATCCAAAATAAAATTCATCTAATAATATTGACTTGGATCTAGAACCTTCTTTCAAGGCGTGCCTCATGACTCATCCTCGTATGATCGCTTTTCGTGACGTATCGCGTGACGTATTTTCTTCACTTCTTTCTCTAACTCATACGAATATATCGATAATTTGTAATCTGAATAACTCGATAGATAATTAAAATAATGAAAAACTAAACACATCACAATAACCCGATAAAATACCTTATCTAATTGAATCAATAATAATATCAGATTATTTAATAATTATCTCATGAAAATTAAAAACAGGTATAACATTTAAACTACTAACAGTAGACAGGAGTGACTATAATCAATCAAGAAATAATAATGAAAGGATTAATAATCAATAAACACCTTTACCTTAACCCTAATTGATAATCCGTAATTAACCATTTAAAATAAGACTCATATAATAACCTTGATTCGGATCTGGAAGCTTCTCTCTAAGGCGTGCCGCATGACTCATCACCATCACCTCTATTTCTGATACATACGACTATATCGCTAAATTCTAACTTAAATAACTCGACAAATAATCAAAATAACGAAAAACTAAAATTATCATTATAATTCTCTAATGCACTTCTATCTATAAACCTGATAATAATTACAATTTACTGAATATTGTCATTAAAAGTAGGTGTAACATTTAAATCGTTGAAGATAGAAAGAATTGACGATAACTAATCGAAAGATAAGGACATAAGGATCAATAATCAATAATCACTTATACCATAAATCTAATTAACGACCCGTAATTAACGGATTAAAATAACCCCTATCTAAAAACATGGGGTCGGATCTCTTTCTTTCACCCGTAGTTTCTACCATCGTCTTTATTTTAGTCTTTGTCGTTGTTCTAGAAGTTTCGATCCGAGATCGTCACGTACACCTTTTTCTTACAACACCCCCCGCAAGTATTCGACTCTGCTCAATAACATTAGTTTTCGGTAACAAAATAAAATCTAGGTCACACGTGCAACCCCTCGCCTATGATGGCGCCTGTATAAACCGCTGCAAATCGGTCCTCGATGCCCATTAATTATCAAGCTCTTGATTACATATAATCTTATTATTTTAAATATTAAAAATAAATTCTTCTTCGAGTCATTTAAAATTAAATTCAGAATTTATACAATTTAAATAGAATTATATTAAATAAAAATAAATAATTTCGATTTTTAATTCTTTTATTCAATAATACAAATAATTTAAATAATTAAATTATTTCTATTGAATATTATTGTTGTTTTAATTATTATTATTCACATTTAAATAAATTTCGTCATTTTAAAAGTATACATTCAGACAGATTGTCAATTACCCAGTATAAGTAAACCCCTTGCTCATTTACATCAACAATTCTCAACGTTCAAGAATCATAACCAACTATGAAGCCACCTGACAACAATTTATTTCAACCAACAACAATTTATCTCGAACGAATTTCAACCAACAACCATTTATTTCGAATCGAATTTCAACCAACAACAATCTGGTCTCCAGCTCAATCAAATCTTGTATCCTGACAAATCATTATATTGAATAAGCCAACTGTAAGTTCAATTAATTGTTCATTTATCTAGTGATAAGACACATCCATTCGCCTCACACATCCTATTTTCGTATATTGACATACTCGACACTAAATAGCGAGGTCCCCGCTACCCGAGTAAATGGCTTAAGTGCTTTGACTCAAAATTAAGGGACTGAATAACTTGTGTTCGTCATTCTGGACGTAACAATACTATGGTTGCTGAAGATTGCTATTAGGTTTAAATTTACTAATTGTTTATCGACGTTTATCCTAACAAAATTCTAAGCTGTAGTTCTGCTCAGCTATACGATTCATTTTATGCGATTCTTATTATTTTCTGATTCTGCCAAATAATACATTTTTTCAACAATTGATTTCAATTTCAACGTTTCCATGTTTTCTTTCATCAAACTTGTTTCTCCGGATAACCAATTTGATACCGTTGAGACGTCACGTATTCTGAAATTCCGTGCGCCAATCGATAAAAATAAACATTATAAGGTTGATTATGGGGATACCGTCAAAAAAGTTCTCATTCTTTATGTTGAACGTAAGTTATAAATTTTTTAAATATTTATCTCATTTTTTTTTTTTTTTTTTTTTATATAAGCATATTATTACCTAAACTGTTTCGAGAGATCCTGTACCTATTTTTGTCTCACGTAATTCATTGCAATTAATTTTTCATTTCTATATTTTTAATTATGTAGAGACTTTAGAAGCACTGGAAAATATAATATCTACAGAAAGGTCTAAAATTCCACCAGCTTATCTACAATATTCAGGTACCGAAGAAAGTGATTTTGAAAGCACCAAACGTAAAAAACAAAATAGTGAAGTGGAAAATTTCAAAACTATCCTCGATAAAAAACTTTTTTTAAAAAATCAAGAATTATTGGTAAGTTTATATACAATTCATTTCATTATTGGTTTCTATGATTCATGACACAATTTAATTTTTAAAATCGGATTTTTATTAAATAAAGTCTCAAATGTGAAATCATATTAAGGCAAAAAAATCATATGACTTTATTAAATGTTACTGGCTAAAAGCGATTACGGGCTAATATTGTCGAGTTCTGAAAATTTTTCGATACGAACCATGAGTTATAAATTTCAATCGTTACCACACGGAGAAAAAAATTACAGAATTTTTACTAAATTCGAAAAAAAAATTACGATCCGAGAAAGTAATCTCAAAATGTTAAAAAAAATCATAACTTTTACATAACTCAAAGTAAAATTACAACATATTATTTAGAATAATAATATCTGTTAATTATAGAAATTACTGCATTCAAGATAAAACGACAAAATGGAAACTAATAATGTACCAATAATTTTTACTATAGTACTTAGTAAATATTATTTAACGAGCTTTGTGAAAGATGCATTCTGACGAGTAATTTTTACAATCTCAAATATTAATTTTATCTCCCGAAGTAGCAATTTGTTTTACCGACATTCTAAAATAATAATCAAGCGCGTCGGGAGATACGTATTCAGGTACTACTACCTACTAACGAACAGGACACACACACACACACACATGCATAGCTTGAATGGGGATTCACTATTACCAGACGCACAAACACACAACACTCAAACACATACGTATACACGAACGCGGAATAATTTATAATGAAAGCTTGAAAATAAAATTATTTGCCTGACGTTGGGATTGAACCCGGTCCTCACTGTTTCTTCACACCCTGACCAAGTACGTTGACAGCTCAGCCACAATGACGATTAGAAATTTTGAGTTTATAGCAAGTATTTCGTTACGTCCAGAATAACGAACACAATTTATTCAGTCCCTTAATTTTGAGTCAAAGCACTTAAGCCATTTACTCGGGTAGCAGGGACCTCGCTATTTAGTGTCGAGTATGTCAATATACGAAAATAGGATGTGTGAGGCGAATGGATGTGTCTTATCACTAGATAAATGAACAATTAATTGAACTTACAGTTGGTTTATTCAATATAATAATTTTTCAGGATACAAGATTTGACTGAGCTGGAGACCAGATTGTTGTTGGTTGAGATTCGGTTCGAAATAAATGGTTGTTGGTTGAAATTCGTTCGAAATAAATTGTTGTTGGTTGAAATAAATTATTGTCAGATGGCTTAATAGTTGGTTACGATTCTTGAAGGTTGAGAATTGTTGATGTAAATGAGCAAGGGGTTTACTTATACTGGGTAATTGACAATCTGTCTGAATATATACTTTTAAAATGACGAAATTTATTTAAATGTGAAGAATAATAATTAAAACAGCAATAATATTCAATAGAAATAATTTAATTATTTAAATTATTTGTAATATTGAATAAAAGAATTAAAAATCGAAATTATTTATTTTTATTTAATATAATTCTATTTAAATTGTATAAATTCTGAATTTAATTTTCAATAACTCGAAGAAGAATTTAAATTTAATATTTAAAATAATAAGATTATACGTAATCAAGAGCTTCATCATTAATGGGCATCGAGGACCGATTTGCGGCGGTTTATATAGGTGCCATCATAGGCGAGGGGTTGCACGTGTGACCTAGATTTAATTTTGTTACCGAAAACTAATGTTATGGAGCAGAGTTGAATACTTGCGGGGGGTGTTGTAAGAAAAAGGTGTACGTGACGATCTCGGATCGAAACTTCTAGAACAACGACAAAGACTTAAAAAAAAGACGATGGTAGGAATTACGGGTGGAAGAAAGAGATCCGACCCCATGTTATTAGATAGGGGTTATTTTAATCCGTTAATTACGGGTCGCTAATTAGATTTATAGTCTAGGTGGTTATTGATTATTGATCCTTATGTCTTTATCCTTCGATTGGTTATCGTCATTTCTTTCTATCGTCAGCGATTTAAATGTTACACCTATTTTTAATGACAATATTCAGTAAATTGTAATTATTATCAGGTTTATAGATAGAAGTGCATTAGAGAATTATAATGATAATCTTAGTTTTTCGCTATTTTGATTATTTGTCGAGTTATTTAAGTTAGAATTTAGCGATATAGTCGTATGTATCAGAAAGAGAGGTGATGGTGATGAGTCATGCGGCACGCCTTAGAGAGAAGCTTCTAGATCCGAATCAAGGTTATTATATGAGTCTTATTTTAAATGGTTAATTACGGATTATCAATTAGGGTTAAGGTAAAGGTGTTTATTGATTATTAATCCTTTCGTTATTATCGTTTGATTGATTATAGTCACTCCCGTCTACTGTTAGTAGTTTAAATGTTATACCTATTTTTAATTTTTATGAGATAATTATTAAATAATCTGGAATTATTATTGATTCAATTAGATAAGGTATTTTATCGGGTTATTATGATGTGCTTAGTTTGTCATTATTTTAATTATTTATCGAGTTATTCAGATTAGAAATTATCGATATATTCGTATGGGTTAGCAAGAGAAGTGGTAAGATACGTCACACGGTACGTCACAAGAAGAACCTTGAAAACGCGAGAAGGCAGGCCGTAGCAATTCTGTTAGTGGAAGAAAGATATAAAATCCCATGCTATTAGATGGCCTTATTTTAAAGGGTTAGTTACTGGTTATTGATTAGGATTAGAGTATAAATGGTTAGTAATTATTAATCTATTTTTCTTTGTCTATCGATGGGTTATGGTTATTTATCCTTATTGTTAGTAGTTTAAAAGTTATGCCGATTTTAATTCGAAATATTTAATAAATTGCAATTATTATTAGTCTCGTCGATAAAGGGACACCAGTGAATTATTATGGTAGTTTTGGTTAATCACGATTTTATTTATTAGTTGAGTTATTGAAGATAGAACTCATGCGCTTACGTAAGTTTTCAGGGAGAAGAATGGGGTAGCGGAATAGTTAGATTCCTTGACTTACCTCTGCTGGTTAGTTAGTAAATATATATGAGTTTTTATCTAATATCGGATTCTATTTGTTTTTATCCACTGATCGATTATGATTTACTCGTGTTGTTATAGGTGGTAATGACATTAATTATCCTCTGTAGAACCTTATTATTATGGTTATCTACTCCGTCATGGTGTGTTATGGTTGTCCAGTCTTATTTAATTCTTTATCAGTACGTTAGAATATTGCTTCTTAAGTTAATATTTATTTTATTAATAAGTTTCTTGGATTATGGTGCAATAGCTACTGTTGCGTATTAAATGTTATTTACAATTTTGTTTACTGTCAGTTATGTCAATCATAGATCTTATTACCCTGTTTTTGTTAATAATTATCAGTTTTGTTTTATAGTTTATTTAAAATTTTAAATGAATTTTGATATTAGTTGAGTTAGTAGATACTAGAAAGAAATGCGAAGGGACCGAATGAATCGATAATTTTTTTTAATAATAAGGCAACGATGCATAGAATTAAGGTTATCGGGGTGATGACACTTGATCTTAATAAGAAAAAACTGAGAAGCATCGCGTGGCACTAGTTGAAAGTATCACTGTTGGGTTGCAAGCATTAGGGAGCTTATCATTTTTCAATTGATTGCTCAATATATTTAGTTAGATTATTATTTCTTCATAAGTAATAAAAAAGGAAATTTATGATATTCCTTGTTTACATCAACAAGTTCTTACCACTCATACGACCTTGGATATGTTTAATTTTTAGTTTATAAGAATTTCTTTTTAATTATTTAATTATACGTTATTTTCGTACTTTCGCATGTTACGCCGTAACAATATGGGTAGGATACAACATCAATGGCATTATATACCCTGAACTAAAAATTAAAATCTCAAATAGTAATTTCATCTCCCAGAGTAGCAATTTGTCTTACCGAAATTCTAAAATGTACACTACTTACATAAAATTACATTGGAAATAAATATTTTTATAAGATTTTAAGTATTCATTGTGAAACGCATTAGACTAACATTTATTATCGTGTCAGTTAAAATATTTAGTGTATCTAATTAATTTTATTATGAACAAAAAAATTTTTTTGGGCTTGATAATAATTTTTATAAAGTGTAGTTTAATATTCAGTATTACTGTAGCAAATTTTAATATTTTAACTTCACAATAATTTCAATACAATGTTTTAATATTTATCAACTACGGAACAAAAATTCTGACTAATGTACTAATCTTTAATAAATCTAATAATCATTTCTACTTCTTGTAAGATTGAACTATTTTTATTCAAATAAGTAAATATTGTTTTTTTCCAAGTGAAAATTTAACAAAGCTTAAGCTTACATTAAGTAATTTTTACAATTAACTTGAATTTTCTACAAATAATAGTAATTTTTTATGTATAATTGTAATTTTTAATTTTAGATAAAAATTATCAATATCTAATGATAATTATTACACATTTAAAAATTATATTCTTGTTTACATATTTGTGCTTTTTATTTAGCGGGACAAAATCATTTTTAGATTCAAATTAAATAAAAATTACAGTCTTAAAATAAAAATTATCAAAGTCGTGAGAGATTTTTCAATTTTTTAAGTAATTATCTTTACGAAGGATTGTAATTATTATGATAAATGAAAATTACTATCTAGATAGTAATAATTGAAATCAAAAATTAATTTTCTATAAATCATCGTAATTTTTTTTTATGGATTGTAATTTTTCATTTGAGATAGCAAATTTTTAGTCATGGTTGTAATTACTATTTAATTTTCAGCGGCATTTTTCTCCGTGCAAGAAATTTTTTTTTTTTTTTTTATTAATCAATTAACGAATAAATTTTCATGGGATAACCAGGTTTAAAAATTATGGTTGATATACTTATTTTTTGTAAAACTTGACCTGTTATCTTATCATTTCTCAAGAATTATACGTTTAGAAGAGAAATCTTTGAATGATAAATAAAGTAAGAATATGATTTGCTCGGACAAAATAAAACATTATTGTCATATCTTTGCCGAATTTTGTACTTTGCTTTGACTGTAGCAACTGAATGTTAATCTGAATGTTTCGTTTCAATTGGTCCGATTGATTCCAATAGGTACCAATTAATCTCCGATAGACTTTCTATCGGAATCTAATGGCTTTAATTTCAGTTATTTTTTTATCAGAGTGATAAAAGGTTGTTCAGTATTTAATTTTCTATACCCGGGTCATAAAAATAAGTTGATTTCGACTTTTCTGACTTATTTGACTTGCTTTTGACTTAATTAACTTGATTTTGACTGCTTTAATTCTTTTGACTTGGATATAACTTTTTTAACTTAGAAATTTAAGTCTAATTCAAGACAACGAGACTTTAATTTGACTTGGATGGCGTAAATAGGTACTAAGTAAGACAACTAAGTCAAAAGCAAGTCAAAACCGAATGTGTTTTCATATTTTAAGATACGAAAATTCATTCAGTTTTGACTTGTTTTTGACTAAGTTGTCTTACTTAGTACCTATTTACGCCATCCAAGTCAAATAAAAGTCTAGTTGTCTTGAATTTGACTTAATTGACTTAAATTTCAAAGTTAAAAAAGTCTGGAAAATAGATTGCTAAGGGAAACAATAATTGTTAATTCTTTCAGCCGTTTTTTTAACGGGCTCACTTTAAATAATCTATATTTTTAACATTGCATTTTTTCATGATAGCATTATGGAACCCGATAAAAAGCAAAGATTAAATAAACAATATTTATTACCTTCTTGTAATCCATTACGTGTATCAAGAACAACGAGAAATCGATGGCACCGCAATGCTCAGCTAGCATCACAAAGCTGTGTTAATACGGACACGAATAAAAAACCCAATACTTTTTTAATGAAACGAAAAGATAATAACTCAGACTTTCATAATAGTTCTGAAGATATGTTACTAAATCTTAATTTGCCTGGAAATACACATTTGGATAGAAAACACTGTCACTTATCAATACTCACTAATCAACAATGTAATAATGTTTCAATGAACTCATCTGATACTGAGTTCCCAAACTTTGACCATCTTAATCATCTAGGCGATTCTGACGAAAAGGGACAGCTTGTATTTACTGAAAGGAATTATTTTCACGAAACAGCGAATATCATTTTAGATAGCTCTTCGGATAGTGATGATTGTAGTTCATATGATTATGACAGCAATGGCACATCTGATAATGATTTTGAAAATTCATCTACTAATAATACTATTTACATGCCCGATTCTGACTCAAATATTTAATCTAATAATAATTCGAAAAATTCTTGTAATACTCATTCTACGAAATTCCATACAGACTATATGCAAAGTAGTACAATCATATTTCCTCAAGCACACTTGACAATATCAGATGTTTTGCTTATGATTACTGTATTTTCGGTGAATAAAAATCTAACAAAACAAGATGCCCGGGAAAAAAATCATCAGGCCTGATCGTGCATGATCATGCCTGAATATTGGTCAGCCATGAGCATGCATAATCATGGCTGGTCTGGCATGATTGTGCTTTTTCATGCATCACGCATGCTCATGGCTGGCTAATATTCAGGTACGATCAGGCCTGAGCAAGCACAATCCCTCAAATTATTAAAAAAAAAAATATAAATAATGATAAGTCAATTTGAAATTAACTTGTTTTGTGAGTATTATTGTGTAGTTAATGTTTTCTGGTTGGAAAGTACTTTTGAAATTTTACCCGCGACGGGTCTCGAACCCACGACCGTCATGTTAGGAAGCACGTCCGCTGTCCACTAGGCTGAACTATCTTATTCAGTTTACGGCGATTTTTAACATCTTTTGAAACCTCAGGGTTGTAAAAAATAAAATATTATTTGAACTCGATCTTGATTTGTTTATTAAATCTTTTTTGAATAATGAATGAAAAGAATTGTAGTTATTAATTACAAGCAAATTTAACAATTACATTAATCTTAATTATTAATTTTAAAAAAAGCAATTATATTGAGTGTCATTATCAATTTGGCAAGAATTTATTATTTCAATTTTTTAATTAATTCAAAAAAACAATTTTTAATTAAATTCAGTTAAATTATTTTTCGGAAAAAAAAGATTGGTTTTCGTTATTAATTGAACCAAAAATTATAAATTAAATATATTTTGATTATCGATTTAAAAAATGATAATTTTAACTACTATCGTCAAAATAAAAATGAATGTTTAATTATTTGAAGTTTTTCATAAAAAATAGATGATTATCCTTAATTAAAAACCTCAATCAAATCCGATTGAAGCTCGACCGGATTTTAATCGAATTCAATGAGTTCAATCGGAGATTTTAATCATAGATTTTGATTAAATTATTTGTGATGTTTGACCGTGCATGATTCATGCATGATCCATGTTTGAACATGCTTACCCTTGCCTGAATCATGCATGATCATGTATGCTGATTTTTTCCTAGACAATTAATCTAATTTTTTTTTTTTTTTTTTTTATTGTAATTGTTTGAGAATACATATTCTATAACAATGTGATTTGCCTTTGTGTCGCAATTGCTTCCTTTTTCTGCTTTTCATTGTGCGGCTGTGGCCCGACTTGTGCTTATACTGTACTTGTACCATGACGGTGATACCCTACCCCCCACCTAGGTTTTGGGAGTATAGAGGCAAGGGAAACCACAGAGAAAACCTTTGCCAGTACAGTTCGGTTTGAGTGAGGCTCTAGTGATCGACAAAATTCCCATTTTACCGGTCACTAGATCCTCATCCCGCGCCTAACGCTCAGAGACCTCCGATCGAGCTCAACACGTAGCTAAGCGGTCACCCAGCCAAGCAGCAATCCTGCTCGATGCTGCTTAACTTGGGTGATCGCCCGAGCCACACGAGAACCGCTCGGCTACCTCTGGCGCTACAATTAATCTAATTTAAATAAATAATAAAATAAAAAGGAAACAATAATTATAATTAATCTAACAGTTTCTATTAACGACTAACTTTCATCTATGAAGATGAACGAGTACGCTTAGTCATGTATGATCAAGCCTGAATATTCATAAATATTTTTCACTATTTGCATATAACCGTGATAGGTTAAGGTTGACCATGCATAGCCTTGTACGATCATGTCTGCGCCATGCATGATCATGGATAACAGAGCATGCTCAACCATGATCTTTCTCGAGGGATTACATCTCTGGATACAATTATTTCTAACGTGTCATGATCAAGCCTGATCTCGAATGAGTCATGCATGATCATGCTTGATCACGAATGAGTTATATATGATTAAGTATGAACCATGTATGGTCATGCATAACAGAGCATGCTCAATTATGACCTTTTCTGATAGATCATATCTCTGGATACAATTATTCCTAACTTAAGTAATGAGCAAGTCCGATTTAGAATGAGCCATGCATGATCATGCTTGATCACGAATGAGTCATGTCTGGCCATGAATGAGTTATGCATGATCAAGTATGAACCATGCATGGTCATGTATAATAGAGCATGCTTAGGCATGACCTTTCCTGATGGATCATATCTCTGGATACAATTATTTCAAACTTAATGCATGCGCAAGCTTGATCTAGAATGAGTCATGCATGATCATGCTTGATCACGAATGAATCATGCCTGGCCATGAATGAGTCATGCAGGGTCAAGCATGAATTATGCATGAATCATGTACGGTCAGGCATGAATCCTGCATGATCATGCATGGTGATTTTTTCCCGGGTAAAGATGATTTAATTGATCTTGTTAAAGTATTGGCTGGTCCAGAGTTTGTGTCGTGGAATACATCACATTACGCACGTGCAAAAACATATAATCCTCCAAGATCTAAAATTAATACTTATTTTTATTGTGAAAATTTCAATGTGATATTAATAACACATAATAACAGTAAAAAGATGAAAGAAACATCGGCTATATGTAAAAATTGTGAAACAAAGTATAAATTAACATCTGAAAGCTCCAATCAATTCATGATCGTTGATTTGGATTATCAGTTAGAGATGCCTTTAAATGAGAAAAATGTACAAGAGGATTTATTAGAAAATTTAGACGAATACAGAAAAAGACCCAATGGTGGAATCATTCGTGACATATATGATTGTAAACTCTACAAAAACCTACAAGTTCATTCCCCAGGAACATTAACATATATTGTTAATACTGACGGTGCACCGGTATTTAAAAGTTCGAATCGCAGTTTTTGGCCAATACAATTGTATGTAAATGAACTTTCACCACAAATCAGAACGAAAAATATGATACTAGGTGGATTTATTGAAAATGCTGAGAAACTCATGACAGACG
Source organism: Microplitis deprimator (assembly GCA_964016945.1). Classification (NCBI taxonomy): domain Eukaryota; kingdom Metazoa; phylum Arthropoda; class Insecta; order Hymenoptera; family Braconidae; genus Microplitis; species Microplitis deprimator. Next base: position 11,499,596 of record OZ024707.1, on the reverse strand, counting down.
GATTAAATATCACTTTGAATGATTCAAAAAAGCAAAGGAATTTCAAATTTCATTGTCTGTTAATATGCGTAGATTCAGTTGCAAGGCCAGTTATTCCATGTCGTTATCAATTTAGCGGCTATTGTGGTTGTAGTTGGTGTTACGCTCCTGGAGAATATAATAGCTCAGCTATTCGATATCCTGTTACTTTAAATGATCCACTTCTAAGAACTAACGAAAGTCACATTAAAGACGTTAGTGTAGAACGACTGAATAGACACATCAACGGTGTAAAAAGACGTTCGGAATTACTTCGATTGAAATTATTTGATTGTGTGTGGGGTCTGCCTGTTGACTATATGCACGGTGTTTTGTCAGGTGTCACGCGACAATTTTGGTCTATATGGACTACGCCAAAAACTCCATATTATCTCAATCCAACTGATCGCAAGGAAATTAATAACCGTTATCTTAAAATAAAACGCCCACATGAAATCCAAAGAATTGTAAGGCCTATAAAAACTATGGCGAAATAGAAAGCGTCAGAGTGGAAGTAGTGGTTACTCTTTGACAGTTTACCTTGTTTGACTGGTATTCTAAAAAAAGAAAATTTGGATTCTTATTGTTTGCTTGTTTCAAGTATATTTAAATTATTATCCGGTAATATCAATGAAAGAAATATCAAACAATGTGAATTTAATTTACTACAATTCGTTGGTGAATGTCAACAGTTTTATGGGAAATCCTCTATGACGTTTAATATGCATTCGTTGTTACATATTGCAGATTCTGTTCGGCAAAGTGGACCACTCTGCTCGAGTAATACTTTTCTATTTGAAAATGAGATTTTTTACTATAAACGTAACATCAATGGACCCCATGGAGTTTCTCAGCAAATTATCACATCTAATTTAAAAAAAAAAAGTTTATCAGATACAACATTGATAATGCTACTAAATCAATTGCTTGTCGAAATTATTGTAAAAAGATTTTTCTTCCAAAACTTTTGACTAATTATGAACGTACGATCAATGATGTAACGCACATAGGTAAAGGAAATGACCCGAATGAAAAAATTAATAGTCTTGTTTCCCAGCTGAATATTGAAAATATTGAATGCGTCAAAGTCTTCAACAGGTGTATTTACAAAAAAATGATTCTTCGTAGTGTTCAGTATACTCGTGCGAAAAAAAACTGATGACACCGTAATAAAATTGATTTCAAAGAAAATTATGCAGATTCATGATTTTGTAGTCATCAATAATACTTGTTTTTTTTTATGATCGAGAGCTTTTAAGAGGTTCAGCAGAATTTTGCACTCCACATTTACATCACATTTTTTAAATATCTGAAAGACAAGGAGATGAAATTTTGGTCAATGTTGACTGCTTGGACGTGAAGTTGATTTTTTTCACAACTGGAATTAAAACTTATATCTCATTATTACCGAAACATTTGGGAATATAATGAGGGCGACTCAATATTATTTTTTGTGAGTGTTCAACACTTTAAATATTATACAATTGTTTTTCTAATGTAGCTAATAGGATTTTCATTCGTATCTAAGTTGTTTTATCTGTGCCTGTGATGATAATTATTGAATTTGAATAGCCAAATAATTTAAAAAAATGTACTTATTCTATATCATAACTAAAAAGTTTTATTTTCTGAAAACTAATTTCTTTTTAGTATAGAAAGTGTTAGCTATTATATAAAAAATAATCAATGGCTAAAATTCTTCTAATTAATTATGGTTAAATAATTATTAATATTATTAGAATTAAGGGCACTTTAATTTTCATCGAATATTCCTGTAGGCTATGGATTCGCAAACTAATAGCATCAATACCAAAGAAAATGATGTTAATACAGCCAATAAATTCTTGGAAGAAAATCAACAAACACCATCTAATGAAAAACCAGATGAAGGCGTTTTTAAAGATAATGACAAATTACAATCACAGGAAGTTACTTACATTGAAGAGCTTTCAAAAATCAGTAACGACATATTAGATGACCATGAAAAACAGGTTGACAAAAAGTCAAAAGGGTCTAAGGTTTGTAATATCTTATCTACTTATTATAGATAACTATGTTATTGATATGTTCAATTCAAAAGTATTGTATGATAATACAACTTTAAAGGATAGTTTTATTGGATAAATTACTGTTTTAGAAAATTAAAATTTTGCAAAATTCACCGTTGAGCAGTCAATTTAAGCTCGCCATGATAGCAAATGCAAAAGTACGTATTCCAATTTATATAAATTCTAGAAAATTGTGATTTAAAAATGTTTAATAAAGAATATTCTTCATTGTCATAATTCACAATTAAAATTTTTTTTATTTTTATAATCAACTTATTCAGCAGCTAGATAGCGACAAAATTACAGGCATATCTGTACCTCAAGATGATAATCTATCAATACATCAAAAAGTAAGATGTCTTGAGTCTTCAAATTCTTTTAAAAATAATGATTCAAGCTTGAATATTGAAACCGCGGATTCCCAAAACATTGGTAAAAATAGAAAAAAATCTAAGAAAAAAAAAGATGCCAAGAAGAAAAAAGTAAGTGAAATTCATCAACCAAATATTAGAATTTGTATCATTTTGTTTGTCAAATTTTTTAAATCAATAAATACATGCAATTTTTGACTTCTCTAGTTTATAAGTATTAGAAAGATGACTACAAATAATATCAAATAAATTTTTATTACAGCGTGAAAATAACTCTCTTTCGAGTATGGAGCAAAATGAAGAGGTATATATATACATGTATATGAAAGGTTTACTAGTACAACCTAGTATTTTCCATTTAAAATATATAGATGATAGCCCTCGTGGACCTGGAATCACTGTAAAATCACAGTGAAATTATAGTAAAAACATTGTGAGACCATGATGAAATTACGATGAATTCACCATGATTTTGTGCCATTCGGTCACTGTAGTTTTATGGTTATCTCACAGTGATTCGATAGTGGTTTCACAGCAAATTCACAGTGAATTTACAGTGAACTTACAGTAAATTTACAGTGAATTTACAGTGAACTTACAGTAAATTTACAGTGGATTTACAGTAAATTCACAATGAATTTACAAGTAATTCACAGTGAATTTACAGTAAATTCACAGTGAATTCACAGTGAACTTACAGTAAATTTACAGTGAACTTACAGTAAATTCACAGTGAAAATACACGGAAAAAAAATGTAGTAAATTTCACTAAAAAATATGAAAATAATTTTACTATATCCAGTTCAGTAAATTTTACCATATTAGAATGCAAACAAATCAAATTAAATTTTTAATAACTTTTAACTTTTTATCATTAGTGCTATCATTTTGATCATTATTGTTATTTATGTCATCTATATTGGTGTTCGTATCGATTTTTATTTTTAAAAATCACTTTTTTTAACCGAGATTCGAACCCTGATCTCCTGCGTGCGAGTCCTTTCCTATGTCTAACGGCCTGATGTTTCCTTTAAACAAAAGTTTCTGAACTTGTAATACATATTTTTATATGCTATCCCTACCAACTTTTAATTTTATCTACGCATAGTAAAATTTAATTTACAGATTATATAATCGTGTTAGCAAAAAATACATAACGTATAATAATTTTTAATATCTTCTTATGTAATAATTGCCAACCAGTAAATTTTACTAAATGTTTTGCAATAATTAAAATACAAAATGTATTTACTGACATCTGTTATTAAATTTTACTACAATATTGTAATTTTGACTATATTTTTTTCTCCATGTACAGTAAATTGGCCGTGAATTTTTAGTAAATTCATAGTAAATATACAGTAAATTAGCAGTAAATTCACAGTGAATATACAGTGGATATCCTGTGAATTTCTTACTATTTTACTGGTAAACTTTGGAACTGAAAATAATAATAATGATGATGATGATGATGATGATGATGATGATGATGATGATGATGATGATGATGATGATGATGATGATGATGATGATGATGATGATGAT
>OZ024707.1:11446880-11495414 GCA_964016945.1 Microplitis deprimator | reverse complement strand
GCACAAAACCGTTCTGGAAATACTCTGGAGTCCGTATGAGTTGCATCGTGTTACCAGAATATTTCCAGAATGTTTTTAATACCGCAAGGGCGAATACTTTTTAATCCTGAAATAATAATTTTATTTCATTATCTTTTTAGGATGTAAAAGGATTCAACCAGTATTTAAAATTTTTATTTCTGTTGAATTCTTTTTAATCCTGAAATAATAATTTTATTTTATTATCTTTTTACACGGAGAAAAAAATATAGTAAAAACTACAATCTTATAGTAAAATTTACTAACAGATATGAAAAAATACATTTTGTATTGTAATTATTACAAAGCATTTAGTAAAATTTACTAGTTAGCAATTTTTATATAATAAGATATTAAAAATTAATATGCGTAATGTATTTTTTGCTAACACAATTGTATTTTTTACTTCCTGTATAGTAAATTTCACTATAAGTATTTTTAATAAATACAAATTTTAGAAAGTAAATTTTCTAATACTATATAGTATTTTTTACATAAGAAGATATTAAAAATTAACATGTGTAATGTATTTTTTGCTAACAAGATTATATTTTTTACTATCTGTATAGTAAATTCTACTATGAATAGATAAAATTAAAAGTTGGTGGGGATACCATACACAAATATGTATAACAAGTTCAGAAACCTTTTTACAAAGGAGACATCGGCCGTCAGACATAGGAAAGGACTCGCGCGCGGGAGATCAGGGTTCGAATCTCGGTTAAAGCAAGTGATTTTTTAAAAATAGAAATCTACACTGACACCAATGACATGAATAATACTAATCAATAATAGTAATAATAATAATAATAATAATAATAATAATAATAATAATAATAATAATAATAATAATAATAATAATAATAATAATAATAATAATAATAATAATAATAATAATAATAATAATAATAATAATAATAATAATAATAATAATAATAATAATAATAATAATAATAATAATAATAATAATAATAATAATAATAATAATAATAATAATAATAATAATAATAATAATAATAATAATAAAATGCCCACGGTGCATGTTGTGCGGCCGGCGGGGGTTTCATTTACCCCGTGGCGCATCGTGGGCAATGTAGGCTGGCCTCCCACCTGCTGGCCTACTAATCGCACAACAACCTTTGCATTGGGCTAACTCCCCAATGTAAAGTATACTGAGTTTCAAGATAATCCTGAACACAGAAGTGCTCCCCACAACCGGCCCTTCTCGGATGAGGGCTACCCACTAGCTGGGCGGAGCACTGAGATCCCGAACGATGACGACCTTGGCGAACAACGGACTTTAGGTGGACGGAGAAATTACGAGCCGATCTCCTGATGTGCTACAATAACAGTGAACCGGAGCGGAGAGGCTACATGGCTAGGATGCATGCTCTCTGGAGCGATATGCATCCCAATCACAGCAACTTTTCACAACAACATCTACGTGATTATGCTTCTCATCTCCGGCGAACACGAAGATCACTGTTAACTAACAGACGGTTATCTCACCGTCTGTCTTTTCCAGCACAGCTACATCAGGAGAGACGCCGTTCTTTCGAAGACGCCGACAATGATTTTGACACACGGCAAGTATGTATCTCTAAGAAGATACATTACCCAAAACATCTAATTGACACGGAAAACCACGAACTATCTGCTCGGATTCAGGAAGACTCTACTTTGCTCACAATCAATCGAGCTGTCTATGATGGTGCCCTCCTCACTCTTACCTCCTGCGAGAAGGAATACTTCTTCGCCTGAGGCTAAGATGAGAGGGCGCATTGGACAGCTAACACTGAAGATTGATGATCTCCGGAAACATGTCTCCCGCATTCAGTGTGTGATTGAGTATGTAAATGCTCGAAAAGCATTTACATCTAAAGTCCGCCGCATTGCGGCTGGACTACGATACCAGCATCACACACTGAATAAGGAGAATCTTCTGAACATCAAAGAAGGTTCCCTTAACAGGTTGCGGGCTCTGGTGGCTGCTAAAAAGTCATTAGAGAAAAAGCTGAAGCGGCTTACCGACAACTCTTTGTTTCGGTTAAGTCCTTCACGCTTTCTGACACCTAAAACATCTGTTTCTGGCGATCCCCCATCCATCGAGCGAGTAGAAGCTTTCTGGTCTGAGTTGTATGGTGATCAACCGAACGTGAATCGTGACACTCCAGCTCTCAACGACTTCGAAGCATTCTGTCGACAACACCGCAACGACAATGCTGATGAAGAGAGCCCTGAAGTCAGCGTAGAAGAAGTTCGTTTAGCTCTGAATAATGGTAAGAACTGGGCTGCTCCGGGTCCAGATGGCATTAACTTATTTTGGTGGAAGAAACTAACTTCTACCCATAGCCATTTGGCCCGGATTTTTACAGCGTTTATCAGAGGCGACGAACCAATTCCAGGTTGGCTTGTAGAAGGGCGAACCGTGCTCATCCCTAAGAAAGGTGACTTGTCTGACCCAAAGAACTACCGACCTATCACCTGTTTGAATGCGGTTTATAAGATTTTTACTAAAATTTTAAACAATCGCATTCTAGAAGTGATAGATCCGGTATGGCAGCAGATATACGAACAACGTGGCAGTAAAAGAGGCCTGCCAGGTTGCAAAGAGAATCTGTTAGTAGATCGTTGTGTCATTCAAGACGCGATTTACTATCAGCGCAACCTGTCAATGGCCTGGATTGACTACCGCAAGGCATTTGACTCAACATCTCATGAGCTTATTCTCTTTTTGCTCAAATGCCTTGGGCTCAATCACGATACGGTGGGATGCATTCAGCGTACGATGCAACTTTGGCAAACACGGTTCCACATTTCATGTGGCAACGACAAACGTGTAACCGAAGTTGTACAGTACAAAAGAGGAGTGTTTCAGGGAGATTCTCTGAGCCCTCTGCTGTTTTGCATCTCACTGCTGCCAATATCTGTTGCGCTACGCCGTACTCGTGGATACTCAGTGGGCCCACCAACTGATCGGAGTTATTCGATCACCCACTTACTCTACATGGATGATCTGAAGGTATATGCACCTGATGAGGAACACCTTCAGACAGCCTTGAACATCGTAGGGGAGTATACACGGGATGTCGGCATGGCATTTGGGTTGGACAAGTGCGCGGTCGTTAATCTGGTGAAGGGTAAGTGCTCTGATGTGCGTGAAGATATCGAGTTGGTAGATGGGAGCGTCATTGACCATCTTGACGCCGGAGAGTCGTACAAATATCTAGGTATTGAGGGGAGTCCTATGCAGGACCTTCCTAAAATCAAAACGACTCTCTGCAGCGAGTATGTGCGGAGACTCCGGAAAATCTGGTCATCAGAACTTTCCGGAAAGAACAAAGTCTCCGCAACAAACATGCTTGCTGTCCCGGTACTTCTTTACTCTTTTGGTGTCCTTAAATGGGCCCGAAAAGAGCTTAAAGACCTCGATATCAAGACACGCAAAGTCATGAATATAAATCGGAGCATGCACCCTAAGTCTTCAGTCGCCAGATTATACCTTTCCCGGCACATCGGAGGGAGAGGTCTTCAGAGCTTGGAGTGTCTACACGATCGTTTGGTTTTGGGTTTAACATATGAAGTTGTCAATTTCACAGCAGATGAAGACGACTTCCTTATGCAAATTGTTCATCAGCATGAGAATGCGCATAAGGGAGCGTTCTTATATAAGGCAGCAAAGTACGCGGCAAAATCCCTTGGTCTCGGAAGAGTAAATTCTCTTATTGAACTCCCTAAGGAGGAATTCAAGAGGGTCATCAGCAACGCTGAGCAGCAAAAACTGCTCAGTACACACATGGATAAGTCAATGCACAGCGTGTTCTTTAAACACGTGCGTGAACATGGCTTGTCCGAACAGCTGACGTTTTCCTTCCTTAAGTCAGCTGGCCTGATGTCCGAGACTGAAGGGTATATTTTTGCCTGCCAAGATGGTGTAATTAACACTCTCGAATACCGTGCAAAAGTGCTCCAGATGCAGCTACCCGACACATTGTGTAGGGTGTGTAAACAGCATCCTGAGACGCTTATGCATCTCTTGTCAGCATGTCCTGTGCTGGCAAGAAGTGCATACGTCCAGCGTCACAATGCTGCTCTGCGAGTACTTTATTACCACCTTAGACATACGCACGGTATCGATAAAACACCAGTGCTGCCTTATTTGCCAGGAGATATTCCGCAAGTTGTTGAGAATGACCGTTGCCGTATTTATTGGAACGTGCCATTCGCAACAACGCGGAAAATAGATCATAATAAACCTGATATTGTGCTCTTTGATAAAACCGCTCGTAACATTTATGTTATTGAGTTTTCAGCTCCAGCTGAATATAACATCACGGTTAAAGAAGAGCACAAACACGAAATATATCAGGATCTCCTGTTTGAAATTGGCAAACTTTACCCAGGCTACCGTGTCAAGCTTGTCGTACTCATTGTTGGCGTCCTAGGAGGGATGAAACAGAATTTTGTATCTGCATTGGCTAAAATCCCAACTTGCTCATCGCAAGTTGAGTTTTTGGCATCGAGGATGCAAAAGGCTGTAATTCTCGGATCCCTCCGTCTACTTAGGCAACGAAACTTGGCCTGCTGCGCATGCTAATCATCTTGTTGATGAAGCATCGCAGTAGTAATGATTTTGCGCTCAGTTGAGGCCCTCGGTAGAGTCGGACTACCGGGGATAACCCCCTGAGCATTTAACTTAAAAAGAAATAATAATAATAATAATAATAATAATAATAATAATAATAATAATAATAATAATAATAATAATAATAATAATAATAATAATAATAATAATAATAATAATAATAATAATAATAATAATAATAATAATAATAATAATAATAATAATAATAATAATAATAATAATAATAATAATAATAATAATAATAATAATAATAATAATAATAATAATAATAATAATAATAATAATAATAATAATAATAATAATAATAATAATAATAATAATAATAATAATAATAATAATAATAATAATAATAATAATAATAATAATAATAATAATAATAATAATTTTTGAGTTGACCGTGTTGAGAATGACCGTTGCCGTATTTATTGGAACGTGCATTCGCAACAACGCGGAAAATAGATCACAATAAACCTGATATTGCGCTCTTCGATAAAACCGCTCGTAACATTTATGTTATTGAGTTTTCAGCTCCGGCTGAATATAACATCACGGTTAAAGAAGAGCACAAACACGAAATATATCAGGATCTCCTGTTTGAAATTGGCAAACTTTACCCAGGCTACCGTGTCAAGCTTGTCGTACTCATTGTTGGCGTCCTAGGAGGGATGAAACAGAATTTTGTGTCTGCATTGGCTAAAATCCCAACTTGCTCATCGCAAGTTGAGTTTTTGGCATCGAGGATGCAAAAGGCTGTGATTCTCGGATCCCTCCGTCTACTTAGGCAACGAAACTTGGCCTGCTGCGCATGCTGATCATCTTGTTGATGAAGCATCGCAGCAGTAACGATTTGGCGCTCAGGTGAGGCCCTCGGTAGAGTCGGACTACCGAGGATAACCCCCTGAGCATTCAACTGAAAAAAAAGAAATAACAATAATAATAATATAATCAAAAAGAAAAACATACATAAGAAAAAAAAATTTTTTTTTTGAATTAATTATTGATTAAATAATAATGGAAAACAGTATCGGCTTTACATCAGTTTCTAGACTAGAGCTGATACTGGAAAGTAGTATTGGTTTGACCTGTGAAAATTCCATCACTCTGACACTGAGAGACAGTAACGATGAAATATCCGTTTCAAGTATGGGACAAACACTGGAAAACAGTGTTGGTTCGATGTCTGATTATTGAATCGGACTGACACTGAAAAATAGTGTCAGGTTGATTTGATCATTTTGTGATATATATATCAAATATTCGACTGTATTTATTAAATATTATCCCACACATATCAAATATCGATCTTTCCATCAACTGAATATTAATAAATTGATATTAACATTTGATAGGTCGCTGATCAATATTTAGTAGAAGCTTATTAATATTTAATAAACTTTTATCAACTATTGATATGTGACATTTGTATATAGTATTAATGAGTGTGGTGGCGTTGTACCCTCTAACCTAACATATTGCCTTATATATGCGTTATAAGTAACTAATCTTTTTTATGGTTGTTGAAATAATTAAAAAAAAAAAAGTGCTATGGAAAAATTATTTAAAAAATGGGACTTTCTAAATTTCACCTAACCTATATTAACCAAACAAACTGCTTACATATCACGATAGTATATAATGTATGTAGAATCGTAATCTATAGATTAGTCCGTTTTTTTATTAATATTTGATAAACCACCGATCAATAATTGATAAACTGTTTATTAATATTTAATAAACAGTTTTACTAATATTCAATAAGCCGTTTATTAATATTTAATAAGCTGTGTATTAATATTTGATAATGACCGACTTGGGAACGATCTAAGTAAACCGTTTATCAAATATTGCTAAATTTTATTAATATTTGATAAATTCTTTTCTCAGTGTATACCCGTTCAACACTAGCTCTGGGTGTCAATACGATATCGGATGATGAATCGGATTGATCACCAACCGTTCGAAAATTTCCACATGGGAAGATTGATGCATAATTACATGTATATAGGTTCATGCATAATCAAATCTGACAATACAGAGTTAGTATGAACTCGTAACTATAAGTAGACACAATGTACAGATTCATATATGACCATATATGCATCCATACACAATGATAGTGGAATTTTTCACTTTTACACTCCCGAATTTTGGATTCCCCCTATTCCTTTTTAAAAATTGTTAGGTGTCCATCCACTGCCGTGCATTCTGTAACTTTGATTTTAGTCATCGTAAGCCTCTCGTTGTCAAAATTATACTGAGTTTCCATACACGAAAGAATCACTGTATAAAATTCAAGGTTAAAATTTAGGTAATAAGTACCACTTGTAAATCTGGAACAGCTAGCGCAATCAGATAGATTTTTTCACAGGGCTTCGTATAAAATATATAGGCCTTTAGCATCCTTCAAGACTTTACATTTTATAAAAAACACTAATGTAGTTTTATAATTAGATCGTGGCTGGCTTAGGTAAAAAATTATATGTGAATAAATGTGGTCATATCTACTTCTAGTATACTCAGATATTATACCATATCAGTTATAATATCATAAGATCTAATCACATGAGTGACCAAATACACCTATAATTCGACATCGAACCAGCAATGAACCAAGTCTAATCTCGTTTGGATTCATATCCATCCATACACGGAAAAAAGAAAACTGGAATAGTTACAGAATAAAATGTAAAAACCAGCCCGTCATATTAAAAATTACAAAAGGTAAAATGTATACTGTAATTTTTTAATTTTATCCTGTAAAAAATTAGTTGCAAATTAAGCAGTAATATTTACAGTTTGAAAATGTAAATCGTACACAACAAAATGTAAAATAATTATTACCTTTTGCTCACAAAAAGTTTGTTTCTTTAAAAATCATTTATTCCTCTTTAAAACTGTAAAAATTACAGTTTAGCCGTTGTGTAAAAATTAAGTATCAAATAAGAAAATTTGTTGAGTGGTTCGAGAAGATTTACAGTATGGGCATTTAATTATGAACCTTAATGTAGAAAATGGAACTATTACATCTCACACTGTAATTTTTAAGATTTATATGTCTAGAATCATCAATGCCTTAGCAATCACGAACTTTTACTATTTAAAATGTAAAAATAGTAAAACTACATTTTAAAATATCGTTAATAAGTTTCAGAAAATTAAAAGTTTACTTTTTTAACTTTTACAGTTTGACAACCATTCATTAACGGTTGAAAATTGAAAATTTGTGTTTCAATTCCATGAAATCACTTGCATTTGAATTTTTAAGTTTTACATCTTCGATATTGAAATTTCAGACCGTACCACGGCAATTAGCTGAGTGTACGAAGATACTAATCTTACTCTATTGCCCGTAAATATTTTTTAAATAGTATATGTGAGTGCACGTTGTACTTAGCCATGCCTCAATATTAGAGGTTATAGTAATAAGAGTCTTCTGTTTCACGGGTGTCTCGTATCAAGTTATTGTTCAACGTGGTGTCGTCTAGTGCATTATTTATAATAAATAAAATTAATTATCAGTTTGATGTGTCCATTTCCAGACTTATGAAATATGTGAGAATTATTGTAGCATGTGATTGTATGTGAAAGTTGTGATAATTAATAATAAAAATAGGAACATTGAAATCTGTACTTTTTAATTTTTTAAACTATTATATTTAAATTGAATAAATATTTAACCTTTAACATTTATTTATCTCTTCTAATGAAAATTTTTATTTGTTTTAGTTTTCCTCTGTTTTTGATATTTTATTAGTAGTACTACAATATTAGTCTTAATTAAATAAGTAAAGAAAATTAAATAATTATTAAATTTAGGAAAATAAAATTTTTTAAATTTATCATTGGTAAGTGACAAATTAATATTTATGCAACGTTAATTCAACTAAAAAAATCGGTCTATCAGTTGACCCTACGGGCCAGCCTCACAACTTCCCGCCGTTTTCGAGCTCTTTGAGCTCGAAAATACGTTTGTATGCCTTTGTTTTCGAAAAAAAACGTTTTTTACCATTTTTTTTCAAACGATATCTCTCGAACTAATAAAGCGATTGAAATGGTTAAGGTGGCAATCGACGCGTTTTATTGAGTTCTACAACTGATCAGACATACATACATACATACATAGATTCATACATACATACATACATACATACATACATACATACATACATACATACATACATACATACATACATACATACATACATACATACATACATACATACATACATACATACATACACTCGGACATCATCGTGAAATTAGTCAGAATAGCTTCCTAGAACCTCAAAACGTCAATATCTCTTAGAAATTCGATTTTTGAAAATCGGACTGAAACCACTAACTTCCCGAATTTTTGAAAATTTGCAATTTTCTTAGCGGGAAGTTAAAAATCACAGTTACTTTATATGAGCTGTAAAATTTATGTATTTTACTGATAAAATTGCTAAATGAATAGCATTAATTTGAAAAAATAACTGAAAATTCACATGTTTTAACTTTAAAATTTACATTTCGTAGTGGGTTCTATCACTATTCAAACTCGATTATTGAAAAAAATAAACACAAATATTACTGAAAATGTAAAATTTACAGTTTATAGTGGCAATATCGTTATTTTGAGAAACGAGTTTTAAAAATTTTAACCTAAAACTTGATGAGAAAAACTGTAAGTTTTGAAGCATATCGAATGATACTTTGATAATTTTCAACAAATATTACAGTGTGAGAAAGTAAACTTAATAAATTTTCAAACTGTAATATTTCATACTTAAAATGTAAAACTTACTGCGCGGCGCCAAACTGTAACTTTTACAGTTTCGTTTATGCAGCGCCGCGTTACTATTTGAAAATGTAATAAATGCTCGTTCAAACAGCAATTATTCCTGTTTTTTTTTTTCCGTGTACATGAATTTATATCTACTTAGGTATATGAGTTAACTTACCTTACTATTAAAGACATATTTGTTAAATACAAAAAAATGATGTCTAAGAAAGAATGTCTTATATATTAAAAAATCTTTTTAAATGCTAAAAAATCCTTCGATTAGTGCGATTTTTCACAGTAGTGTATGAATTAAAGGAACAAATATATCATAGAGACCATTCTAGAGTTTTTAAAGCTTATTTAGCAGAAAGAGGTATCCATGAGCTGTAATTTTAGCACTCTCAAGTCTTAAAATAATACTTAAATCTTCTTCTGACATTTTTTATTGTTCAGCATTTGTTGATTGTAACTCAATTTAATTGTAAAAATTTAACTTCTTCAATGATGTATTTGAAACAAATGAAATTGTAAACAATGCAATATTTTGCGTATTTTTTACACTAAACGAAAAACTCATAAATGCTACCGGGAGTTTGCTAATATCCAGTTAAATCAACAGAAATATGGTTGCCATAAATTTTGTCTAAGATATCATGCATATAGTAGAGGGTAAATTTTATTTAGCTATGCGACGGAGTTGGCATACATTAGATATCGTGTATACTCTTCTAAAAAAATCAAATTAACCTTATTCAACTTGAGTTCAATAAATTATAATTTTATTTATTTGCTCTAATAAATAAACTACATTCAAGAATAAGTGAAATTTTATACACTGCCGTGCTAAGCAAACGATATAGAAATATCAGAGAAATAAGTTTACTATACTTTTGTAGTAAAAAATTTTATAATAAGATTATAGTACTGGTTTCATAAAGGAAATAATTTTAATTATCACAAGAAAAATAATTCGAAATTGAAGATCTGTAGACAAATAGCAATTAGCCCAATATGAAATGAAATAAATAGACACGCGCGTTTAATCAATAGATATTCTGATACCTGCTCGTTCTACATTTTTGGTGGTGATAATTAACCTCGAGTAGAATTCTATTGAAAATCGTAATTTAGATAGCTGTCGTTTATTATGTCACTGCTTAAATAACATGACATATGCAGTTTCGGTCAATTACAGATTACTTTCATCCTATCGTTTTCCTACTTTTTTATAAGTGTTTAAACCATTAACTATTTGCATTTTAGTGGTCAACATATAATTTTTATTTTCAATCACTCACTGACTCATACATGTTACTGACTCATACATCTTATATGTTTAATTAAAAAATAAAATAGGATTCAAATCACGAAAAGTTTTATTGTAAAGTTTTACTTACTATTTGATTATAACGTGAGCGCTTTGAGTATAAATTTATTACAGTCGACGAACAGAAGCCATATCAATTGGCTTTACCGAACGATCAAGAAATCTACTCAATCTAATGTACTAACTAACATACAAACTTGAATGAATTTATTTTCGTATATGTACCAAGTAGTGGAATCGCGAGAGAATATAAGTAAAAAAAGAAGAGCGCCACGACACCATTTATTTTGTTAAATAACAAACTGTGTTGTGTTAGGTTTGCTAAAATAACCAAAACAATACTTTAGTAGTATATAAGTGCTGTATATGCTATTCAAACGTTTCTTGCTATATATATATATATATATATATATATATATATATATATATATATATATATATATATATATATTAGACGGTGCCAAAAAACCGACTACTTTTTTGTATGAATGGTCTTAAAATTTTATTATTATTAATTTATTTAATTGGCCATACACGCAGAGAATTTTATAGTACCCGAGAAAAAATGATTTTCACCTAATTATATATAATTATGTATGATTATATATAATCATATCTACCTCCATATATAATTATGCATGACGTTATATATAATCTGATCTGATCATGTCTGACTAATACATTATGTCTCGAACTATGTATAAAGCTATATATAGGTCTATATATAATTAGATCTGATCAGACCTAAATTATATCTGCCTATGTATGATCATATATAGGCTTATATATAATTATACATGAGTTAATATATGACTAGATCTGATCAGGCATGGCTAATATAAATTCATGTATAGTCATGCATAATTTTATATACGATTGGATCTGATCAGACATGACTGATATAAACTTGTGTGTAGTTATATATGTCTATGGATGACTAGATCTGATCAGACTTCATTGATATGAAACCTATACATATTTAATTATATATATATATATATATATATATATTACATAATATGATAATTTTTATTTTGTCAACTATCAATCAAACTTAAACCCTCAATACTTAAAAAATGTTCGAAGGTTTCGACAGCAATTTAAAAGTATAAATCGATATCGATTTATATACGAATATTTATAAGTTTATAGATAAATAGATTTGATCACATGTATCTAATGAATTCTATTGTAATTTATGTACAAAACCAAATACATCACTAGGTGCATTATTTACGTAGGATGTATCAATTTGATTATTTAAGTTAAGTAATGCGATAAACGTTTATTAATTATAAGTGTGTAACAGACTAGAGGATCAAACTACAATCCAGCGATAACCAAAGTTAAGCAGCATCGACGTGGGACATAAATTGGACGGGTGACCTTGTATTAAAATAGTAGTGAACGGATAGTGATTTATTTATTCAAATTTAACCGAAATTTATATTGATGAAAACAATAAATCCTAATAAAATTACTTAATTAATAATTTAAAAATATTCTAAATGAGATTCTAAAAATTACTATATTCATGCATGATTATATATAATCAGATCTGGCCAATTTTTGGATCTGATCATATATAAGTGATTATATAGAATTATATGTAATTAGGCAAAATCATTTTTTCCCGGGTATTTTTTACATAAAAAATTGATAGAAAAATTACTATATCGTAGTAGCATGAGGACAGTATGGAATTATTGAACAAATTACCGTTAACGTAGAAATTTTTAAAATACATCGAACAGAATTTACAAGGTGCATTGTAATTTTGACAAAGCAACAGATTAAGGAATTTAAATTTCTTGGATAAAATTTAATCTGTTGCTTTGTCAAAATTATAATGCACCTTGTAAATTCTGTTCGATGTATTTTAAAAATTTCTACGTTATCGTTAATTTTTTCCATAATTCCGCACTGTCCTCATGTAACTATGATATAGTAATTTTTCTATAAATTTTTGATGTAAAGAATACTGTAAAATTCTCTGCATGTAGAGTCGAGACTCCTTGTGGCCTTCCAAAATACATAATTTTGATAGAAAATATCAATATAAACAGTTCTGTTAAAATTTAAGCGCTTAATAATTAATATTAGGAAATCACTAATCGTAATTTTTTATTTCCCATTTTAATAACATGGAAAAATCTTTTCTTTTTTTTCATTTGGAATTTTGCAACTCGTCAGCGAATCAGTATACCGAAAAGGTCTAGATGACATAGTTTTTTGGAAACTGAACGCTCTACAAAAAAGTTCACATATTATTTTCGGATAAATATATTTTTTGAAAAGTTATATTAGGTTTAAGTTGAATTAGTTGTAAATTTTATTTTTATGTAACATTTTCCGGCAAAACTATGAGACGTGTCACAAAACGATATAGAACATTTTTTGGAGATTATTTTATTTTACACATATTATTTTATTACAGTTTTCGAAATTTTAGACAGTTCTAGTTATTTGCATTTAAAAGTAATTTTTGGAACAAGTTAGCATTTAAATGAAAATAACTAAAGAACTTTCAACAAAATCTGATACTAATGAGATATTAATGATAATATATATATTCAATCCATTTCTAAAGTAAATTGAATTCCGATAGTATACATAGTTATGTATGTTTCCAATAGTTCATGTATTCAGTAGATTTTCGCAGTTGATGCGAACATAAAAATCGCTTTTTTATTTATTAATATAGATTTAAAGATTCTGATTATGTACATATCTTTGAATATTGTAATTTAAAAAAAAAAACGGTCAATAATTTTTTTGAGCTTGTAAACTAGTCATCGAGGCTGTTTGAACGAAAGCATCAACTTGACGTCGACGTCTATAACAGTGACGATGATGACGTCCATAATGGGAAACGAACAAGATCTCATCGGTTGTTATTACAGATGCCACATCTTGCTAGATCCTAGGGTATATTTCAAGCACAAAGAAACTTTTTCCATGTAATGATAGTGAACTGGAAGAATGAAAATTTTTCAATAACCAATTTTAACGGTATCGTAAGACTTTAATAACAATAAAAAATACATATATTATTCTTAGGCGACGACTATTTCTTCCATTTGTTAAATTTTTTAATCTAATCTCAAAACATCTTATTATTACCAAAATAGGGAATCTCAAAAAATTTGATTTTTAAACACTAAATTAAAACTTATCTTCTTCCTCTTTAAAATAACTCTTCAATGTTAACATTAGCTGATCAAAATTTTCATTCGTTTTTAGTTAACAATCAGTTTTACAGGGTGAGAGTTTTGTCTTATTTAAAACGTTTTTTCTCTTATTTAATCAATTATTTTTACGGATAATAACTGAAATTTTTGTAATAACTGTAGAGCATTTTAGATAGTCACTCAAATGTACTAATTAGTGACACGTTACATAACCTTTAATATCGAATTCACAAGTTTCTTGTGCTTTCATTGTGTTTCCGTCTGCAGATCATAATCTTTTGTATAATAAACTAAAAGTGAAATTATTTAGCATTTTGCATACTTCAACAAATGTATGAAAATATTGAAAACTTCTAAAGATGTTGCGCAAAGTTTAAGTCAATAATTAAATTAAATTATAGTGTCAACAATTGACATCCTATCAATAATTGGGTCGTTTCTCTAGTTAAGAATTAAGATAACGATTGTTGACAAAACGTTATAGTGTATAGTATGTCTTTCAAATTGCGAGTTTCAAGTCATGTATTTAAAATTGACGATAAAGGCGAATAAGAGAGAAATATTAAATGAAATGAAGGTAAAGAGATGGAGAATGGAAATTTGTTCTGAAATAACAACTGAGCGGCGTTGACAATCGTCTTCTCTATGCTCTACGTATTCTTACACAGAGACAAGGACGTTCTCCAAGGCATTTCGATTCTTGAAGCTATATATATATATATATATATATATATATATATATATATATATATATATATATATATATATATATATATATATATATATATATATATATAGAGAGAGAGAGAGAGAGAGAGAGAGACCGAGAAGAGGGTGAAATGGGGCGAAACAACAGCCCATTTTCACTAGCTTGCTCCCTAAACGCGGCCAATAAAAACAACACTCTAGCTCTTCATTCTCTCCCTCTTTTCTGCGCAAACTCCCTACCGCATAAAGGACAAAAGGGCGAATAGCTGGAGAATGGAACGATTCCCCAGTATAAGGGAATGAGAGGGCGTTCATTGAATTATAACAATAACATTGCGTTTTTTCGATCGAACAATTGGCCAATTCAACTCGAATGTCGTTTGACCGAAGTTTAGTTCATTCTTGCAGAAAAGAGTTTTATGGGTAGAGAGAAATGTAAATAGTAAAATTTGTCGTCACGTTTTAAGTATGAAAAAAAAAATATTACTATATTGATATTCACATCGTGTACATATCTTTCTGACAGGATATCATAAATAATAGTATACGAGAAATAATTCTTAACTTTCCGGTAAAAATATTAAAAAATATTAAAGCAAATGAAATATAAGGTTATTGATTAAGTTCCGTCTGATTATTGAAAGCCGTATTTTAAGATTTTAGGTTTCAAGTTTTTATGATAAACTTTTTACGATTCTTACAAAACTGTCTGAGTATGTATCTTGATAAATGAATGTACATTTATTTCATGTTTCAAAACATTATACCGAATCTAAAAAATTCTTACAGTAATTTAAAACACCTTCAAAATATGTGTTCTTCTTGAATGGCTTGTAACCTTTTCATTGATTGTTTTCAAAATCTAATCCGCTATGTATAACTAAAACTTTTGATTTATCCGAGAAATATTATTGAGGATAGATTCGAAAATAACGTTATTTCTGATATTTAAGACTGGTCCAACGGATTATTTCATTGTCACATTTTTCAAGGTTATTCACTACGTATTTGTACTATGAGGAGAATTTCAGTAAAATTGAATAAGAAACTAATTGAAAATAGTATTAACTATATATTACTAACATTTTTTGTTTTATTGTGCTAACTATAGAAAATATTAGTTCTCATAACTTATGCTTAAGCAGTAATAATAACAATACCTGTTGAATTCATTTCAACCAATAAAGAAAGTATAAGTAACTTTTTTACTTTCTTTATTATCAAATAATTCATGCAACTACTTTAATAGTCAATCCAAATATAATGTCATTGACGTCAGTGTATCGAACTACGTATAATTAGATTTATTATATACTAATCCATATGGTATATAAACTGAATCATAGTACGTACGTTTCTGTAATTAACAAGAAACTAGTTATTAATAAAACCGTAATTAAATAACTCGCTTAACGAATTGACGATCGCCAAAAACTTGAAAACATAAGTGCAAGTATACACGGAGAAAAAAATGTAGTAAATTTCACTAAAAAAAATGAGGATTATTACTAAATTTAGATAGTAATCTTGAAACAGATAAGTATATTAATCAATGAAACTGCAGCCAATAATGGAAGTCTTATTTATTTACTATAGTTTAGAAAACTATTTTTTCTCTCTTATCGCGGGATTAATTGTAATCAGTTCGTTAAAGCTTCGGTAATATCGACACCAAAGCATTTGAAAAATTACTTTCTTAATTTTTTTCAAATATTCCAGGATTTGACAGTGATATTCTATTCAAATCCTCTTTAGTTCTTCATCTGAGGTACTTCATATTTATTTCTGTCCGAATCTGAGTGTTTTATAAAGAATAATCGTAACCAAAAATTTAAGAACTGCTTATTTTTAAATTATTTTAGATTTTCTGAACTTTTGAAGATGAACGGAAAACATTTTCTTTCGAGTTCGAAGAGACTAATATACTAAAAAATATTTATTTGCAATAATGTTTTCTAGCTCAAGAAGCGGGAAGTTTTGGGGCTAGCCTGCGGGGACAACCGTTTTCCATATTTTTGTTTTATAGTTAAAAGTTAATAGTGATTGAACAATTGTGAAAAAAGTACACGGCTTCTTTCGACCTTCCTGTTCCTGATGATGATGTTTCCGGCTCTGCAGAATCATCTTCTAGTTGTTTACTTTTTGATTTTCTTTTCTAGTGTTACAGATTTATCTATTGCTAAAAGTAATGACAATTGACCACTTAATTTTGTTATTTGTGGTTAGATATTTTTCGTTTATTTCTAGTCGAGTTTTGAATTTAGCCTTCCTCAGTAGTTGTTGACTTCCAACCACCATAGCGTTTAATGGTTGTTGTATCAGCTCCAGAGTTAGGCTGACTCAGTCAGCAAGCAAGCAGGTAGCTGAAGTTCTTTGAAATTTGTATCTCGTGTACTCCTTGTTAGCATTCGGCAATTTAAAAAACTCTGAGATTTTCGCTTCGGACACTCAGCAATTTTGTTTTTGCCAGCAACTTGTCAAGTACACTTACATTTCTGAAAATTGAAAAAAAGCGGCAGGAGTATTCGAAGTTTATTGGTCTTAATTGTAAGTAATTTTTAACAACGCTGTAATATCTTTCTTCAATTGTGAATGACCAACTCATATGAGTTTTTTTTGTTGGAATTGTTGTTTTCATAAGTTTAACTTCAAGATAGTGATGCGCAATCGAAATCGATTAATCGATCAATTGATGTTTTCGTTTCGATTGTCAATTTTTTTTTACCGATCGTAAGCCTTCCGACTAATTGAAAAAATCGCCCATGCAGGAGCTGCCAGAGTTGAACGACGTGGTCCTACTTGGCCCAGCACTGGGAAACCTAGCTTTGGCCACCTATATTGGCCCATGCTTGGCTCAAGATTGGGTACTCAGTCCTGGCCATCCCAATCATTACCCGAGTCTGGGCCAGGACTGGGTAACCTAGTCTTGGCCGTTACAATGATTACCCGGGCTTGGGCCAAGACTGGGTTCCCCTGTCTTGGCCATCCAATGACAAGCCAGACTTGGACCAAGGTAGGTTTACCCAAATTTGGCTATACCTATTGTTTAATAAGTAGATCATATAAAAGTATCAGTTAGTAGGTTCGTCCAGTAGCTAACGTTCAGATCAAGCAATCAGAAAGACGGCAGTTGGCGCCTAGAGCCCAGCAGAATTTTCACCGAGTTTTTTTCACATTATTCAGTCACTTTGCTTGATCATTTTGAAAAGCTTCGTGTACTTTCGCTACGTCCGGGAGCTGCCGAACTTGCTACTGATTTCAAGGTCAGAATAGTGCAGGGTCACTCGCTATCTGGGTCCGACACTTGCAATTTCTCGCTCATGACCGTGTCAAGACGGCATGAGAACCCGCTACCAGCCGGCCAATCAGATAATTCGTCTTATACCGGCGTGCTCGGCAGCCAATAAGGAAAATTGGCTGCTAACTACTTCCTGTTGGCGCGCTTTTAAGCCAATGGGAAAATTCGTTACGGCAGCCATGCTGCACACGTCACCACCGAGCTGCAACGAAGGAGAAGACGCCTGCTCAAGCCATCAACCTACTTCGTGGATTCTACAGTATAAATACAGCTATCCGTGTAACCGCTTCGCTCAGTATAAATTATTCTTGTGTGATAATTCCGCTTAACTTACGCTTAATTATCCTCAATAATTAGACAGTATACTAAGGCTGCTACTTATTGAGAATAAGAGACTGTCGCTCGCGTATAATTAATAGAAATTAATTATAACGTGTTCTGATCCGCTACCGACCACGTGTCGAGTTTTTATACGTGAATTTAATATTGTTTGCATTCGCTATCGCGTATATATCTAGTTGCATTCGCTATCAATTATTTTACTCACAAGTTTTTCAGTGTACATATTGTTAAATAAAGAGCTAATTTATCATCTGTAATTTTTGGGTTAATTGTTAGTTATTGAATTAACCACATCTACACCAGAATCCTTTTGTGCATTCTCTAAATTTTATACACATCATTTACCTCCCTTAGATAGTTTAAACGTTGATGATTATGAACTCTACGAGGTTAATAATAAGATTTTTTTTAATTAAATTTATTTGCTTTGTCGATGTATGGACCAGGTCTGGCAACCAAGCATGGGCCAGGTCTAGCAACCAGGACTGGCTCTGTGTTATCATTCCAGGCTTCTATCAAGGCTGGGCTAAGGCTGGTTTACAAGCTTGGCCCAAGGTTCTACATACTTGGGCCAAGCCTGGGTCCGTCGTACTTTCGTCTCTGAGCAATTCTTTTTTTTTTTTTAAAACGACTTTTAAACATCGATTTTTTGTAAAATTAATTAAAGAAAAAATTTGTTTTTCGAAGTTATTAACTCAAACATTATAAAAACTATTTGACTAATACGGCTTAACAAATGATAAACAACTTAAGCGAAATAATTAAAGTTAGATAGGCAATTTATAATTTTATAGATCAGAATTTTACGCTATTTGAAAAATAAAAAAATAATCGATTTTAACAGTCGATTTTTATTAAAACGATTCTGCAACTTTAAAGTTGCGATGAAATAATTGATATTTCACAGAAAAAAAAAAAAAAAATTATTAATTAAATACAGTACTTCAATTATTGAGAAAATATTTTGAGATTTGTTAAAATCTTATAATAAACGTTTAAAACTGTTTTTTACTGATAAGTTTAAATAAAAAGTTATTAAACATAAACAAAGTTTTTTATTTGTCATTATTTTAAATATAAGTAACCATATGATAATTTTATATTTCGAAATATAAGCTTATATTTATACGCGGTTATATTTAATTTTAAAATAAAATTTAGAAATCGACTTTTCAAAATCGATTGTTAGATGATCGATTGTGAAACTTTAAAGTTGTAACAAAATAATCGACTGTCAAATAGAGTATATATTAATATAATTTTTTTATTTTATAGCAGACATGAATTTGAATTTGTCGTTTTGGATCCATATTCGTTTTTTTATTTTGAACAAAAAATTATAAATTCAATTTCACACAATCGACTGTTAAGCTATCGATTCTGCAACTATAAAGTTGTGAAGTAAAAATAGTATATTGTACAACTAGCGCGGTAAGTTGTCGATTGCCCACGAGAGA
The DNA here is from genome assembly GCA_964016945.1 of Microplitis deprimator. Lineage (NCBI taxonomy): Eukaryota > Metazoa > Arthropoda > Insecta > Hymenoptera > Braconidae > Microplitis > Microplitis deprimator. Next base: position 11,475,663 of record OZ024707.1, on the reverse strand, counting down.
TGAGCGCATGAACGAAGTGAGTGTACTCATTCGCTCGTATGGGTAATCTACAACACCGCACGAATTGAACATATTTTTTTTATTATTAATGCGATATGAGTACTATTTTAGAGCTCGCTGTTTTGTTCCCCAAGTAGCTTTTTGCTGATTCGAATGTTGTTCTCGCGACATTTGTGTGCGTTAAACGATTATCTGCATGCGACTAGAAGTAAGTTTACTTGTCGCACGCAAATATGTGCATAAATTTCGCGAGATCAACAGTTGAATCAGCAAAAAGCTATTTGGGTAACAAAAAGAAAATTAATGTAACGGGACCGTTAGGTCCACCTCCGTTTGACAGGAGGCCGATTCCTCATCCTGTTGGGCATACTCGCGCTGCAAAACCCTATTTGTATATAATGATTCCACCATATATTATAAAAGCGAAATATGAGCATAAACTCACATTAGCTTACCCATTAGGCATGCAATGCATGTGGGTGCCTCACCAACAGCCACCATGAGACCAACCTCACTTGGACCCAAACACTCCTCCCATCTCAGGAAATAGAGAGACTCTGGTCGAAGTGGGGCTTGGAATGGGTCCCCCATGGTACCAATTCCATGTATTGGTGGACATGCTGCAGATTAGTGGTGAGTCGCAGCCTCCACTCTTTACCCCAAAAAGGATTTCTTCCACATTATTCTCACTTGGATCTAGGACAGCAATTATTTAAAAGATTAAACTCTGCCGTCATCACCAATTGATTATCACTGTATGCTAGTGATAGTATTGTGTACGGGCTATTACCCTTAGATTTTTAAGACAGTCAAAAGGGGCTGGCTTCGCCCGCGCAGAGGTGCCTCCGGCATGAAAATAATGTATAGTTCTAAAGTATATTACAAAGTATATCCTGGTGTATACTTTCTATAAATACGGCAAAATATCTTATAAATGAGTTATAACATGTGACACTTAGTTAGTATAAATTTAAGATATAATTAATTATATAGTAGTAAATATATTTAAAACTATACCTTATTGTATGTTATTTAATATATTCGAAATTTATAAATTAAACTATAGTTGATCGAAGATATTTATGATAGAAGTAGAAAGTATAATAATTAATAATCGATATTCATTGCAAATCTATCAACGAGTATATCTCAAATATATAAAAAAAGTATACGAAAAAGTATACAAATTAGTATAGCCTTGGAAAACGAAAATTATATCGGTTGAAAAAAAAAATTATCCTCAGAAAATTTATCCCTTAAGATAATATATTCTTACTCCAAAACAACTTAGATCGTCCTGAGAATTCTCTCTGTTTAAGTAAAGCGTTTTTTCTGCCTATATTTATCCATTACGTATACATGGTAAAACTTCTTATAAATTTTCTAGGCAAGTTATCCAGCTGGAAATTGAGATTAGAATTATTAAATTGCATAGTTCGAATAAAATTTTAACATCAATATCATCGAAAAGTTTGCAATGATAAATTAATTTTCGAAGTTCTGTTGTGTTTTTTTGTTTTAAGTTCTTCATATTCTCGAATATACTTTCAGTTATAATATTCCGATATAATTAGAGTATACTCATTGTATATAATTTTTACTATAAAATTTGGGTATAGTTTAGCTTATACAAAATTTATATAATTCAATGTATATTAAATTATAAATCTTACTTATACTGATAAAGTATAATCAAGTATATCAAAACGGCAAAAAATAGTAGCATGAAAATATATTGAGAATTATACATCGAAGTATAATTTTATATAAACAATTATAATTTGAGGTATACTTTTCACCTATACACTTTTTTCATGCGGGCTATTAGCTTCCTGCAACAACGGAGTTGCCACATGTTACAAGGTGCAAAACATGCGGGCACCGCTAACGGTTGGAGTACTGGTCCCAGAACCCACGAAGAGGGTGGCACGTACTTGGTCTGACGCCCCCTAGAGGGCGCCAAAACCTCTTCTGGGATTTGGGTAACAAACGAGCGTGTGCTAAGATGAACTTATATTGCATGAATGATAAAAAATCGATTTTTTCAATAATCGATTTTTTAGAAACGATTAATCGCCACCATCTATTGTCTTCAATGTGAAAAATCGAATAGTTGCTTCGATTTCGGCAACACTACTTCAAGATCTTTCAAATCATCCAGTGTCATGACACATAATTCTTTTCATGATACCAGCATCGAAACTTAAAGTTTCAGTGTCTTTACAGCCAGTCGAAACAAGCAAATTTCAAGCCGATGCTACAAACAACTGCTAGCGAATTCGTAATTCACAAATACCTTTATACAGCGGGCAGAAACATGGGTATTTGTACCCTTGGGAAGGAACACAATTGTTTCTGTCCAGTGCTAGTTATATTTAAGGTTCATTTACAGCCCTATTACTTTCATTTGTTTGCTTGTCACTTGAGTTTACTCATTTTATTTTATAAGTGACAGTTTTAATTAACCAAATAAAATTACTAACAATGAGTGAGAATAATATTTTTGTCTTATTTACTATTTAATAAGTGACTGTAAATAACAGATTTCTCAATCTTTAACAGTTCTCCGCATTATCAGCTTGAAATTAAGTTGTTTCTTACTGGCTGCTGACACTGAATCTTGAATTTCCGATCCAGGCAATCATGAAAAATATGGTGTGTGACTCAGGGTGAAGCACGATTTCAGACTGCGGGTGATGTTAGCACGGAAAGATTAGAATCTTACTGGTTACTGTTCTGCACCCGACTCAGTACGGTGCTGAAAGAAAATGCTCGATTGTGGTGCAGCACCACCCTAATTACTGTGCGGGACCTAACTGAGTCGTGTGTGCATATCACTTAGTCAGGTTCCACATAGTGATTAGTCTGGTGCTACACCACAACCGAGCATTTTCTTCCTGCACCGTACTGAATCTGGTGCAGAACAGTAACCAGTCAAGTTCAAATTTTTCCATGAGCCCTCGCCTACGGCTCAAGCAGCCAACTTCACCCTAGTCTGAAATCGTCTTGTTCCATCCCTTGTCACAAATTATACTATTTCCTCTGCATTGCTTCAAGAAATCCAGGAATTGCCACGACTTGATATAGTAATATATGCGTAGTTTAATAAAATGATAGTTATAAAATTGATTATGTAAGTGTATATATTTCGTAATAGTAACCTTTATATTGTTCGTCTTGCGTTTTTTCAAAAAATTTATTTATTTCATAAGATAAGAAACATTGGATTTTTCACTTTGGAATCCAGTATTTTTAGCTTCCCGCTAAGAAAATTGAAAATTTTCAAAAATTCGGGGTTATTAGTTTCGGTCCGATTTTCGAAAATCGAATTTCTAACAGATCTTGACGTTTTGAGGTTCTAGGAAGCTATTCTGACTAATTTCAAGATGATGTCCGAGTGTATGTATGTATGTATGTATGTATGTATGTATGTATGTATGTATCTCTCGGGAGAAACCCAACTCCTAGAGAGCGCGTCCCCGGGTGGCGGATAGGGGAATGCCCTCACCGGATTTCCGGCGGGTAGGGGTGAAATAAAATAGCCCCCGCGGACCAAAAGAGGTGCGAGGAGGAAGGACACCTCTATCAAACAACCACACAACAAACTTCGATGAGATGAGTGATAAGAAAGAGGAAATACCCCACGCGGACACGCCTTCATTGGCTATCTCCGCCGCCGGTTCCGATCGGGTGAGAGCCCCGGTGGCCGACGCAAGCTCCACGGATTGTGGGGGGAGCATTTTATCACTTTCTGAGGTGGTAGGGAACCAGGCCGCACAAGCTACTGGAACGTATGGTGATTCTGGTCCTGGAGCAGTAGATATGGACACTGAAACGCTGGCTAACACGCCTTCCGAACCTGTTAACTGCCGACCACCTAGATCCAATAGAACCTATTCATCGTCAACTCAACCTGACAATGAAACAGCACTCGAGAGGCTTGGGTCTAAGATAGATGAGCTGATGAATTACATCAAGAGACGCAATAACGTCCACGGAGAAATTAAACGTCTAGTTAAATCAATTGGCACTGCATACTGCCTGGGACGGAAAGACGTGTATGCGACGCCAAAGAAGCCACGACAGAATACTGCTTCGGCTACGCAAACGTCTCCTTGGATGACTACGCACGATTTGGAAACGCCTACGATTTCGGAGCAGTTCTTTACTCCCAAAACAATTGCGTCAGTAAATATTGGCAAAAGCAAAAAGAGAGCCTTAACTACACCAAGTCCAGACCCCATCTTAGACGGTCGGGCCTCCAAGAAACCAGCGACAGAAGGCAGCTGGACAGAAGTCAAGTCAAGGACCACGAAACGGAAATCTCAAGTGCAAAAAAATTTAGTAGATCCGGGAGAGCACAGCAAGGCACTCTCAGGGAAAGGCGCTGTCGAAGCCGAGCACCGGAAAACTAAGAGGAAGAAACCTAAGACAGCTCGTCAGCAGGCTGTTTTAATCAGACCAGCGGAGGGTAAATCCTTTGCTGATCTCTTTAAAGAAGTTAAGGCAAAAGTTAAGCCAGAGGAGCTAGGAGCAGAAATTAAATCTGTCCGGCAAACGGCTCAGGGAGACGTCTTACTACAACTTGGCCGCAAGACCAAGGACTGTGCAAAGTTTAGCAAAGCGATTAAGGAAGCTTTGGGAAACTCTGGCGCAGTTAGAGATCTAATCCCTAAACTAACAGTGGAAATTCGAGACTTGGAATGCACAACCACAGACTCGGAAGTGCTAGCTGCACTAGTTCGTGACCTGGGAGAAGCTGCTCAAGCCAGTAGAGCGTACCTTACGAAGAAAGTGGTAAGAGGTCAACGAATGGCTATTGTCGAGCTCGAAGAAAGTCTTGCCCGGAAACTGCTCATGACTTCGCGCATCAAAGTCGGTTGGGTCAACTGTAGAGTACGACAAAGGGCAAAAGTACTACGCTGTTTCAAGTGCCTAAGCTTTGGCCACCAGTCTAGTCGATGTAAAGATCCAGATCGCAGCAAAGCATGTTTTAGATGTGGCGCTGATGATCATAAAATTGCTACGTGCTCCGTAAAACCACGGTGTTACTTGTGCATAGAGAATGGAGGTGAAGCAAATGCCGAACACACAGCTGGCTCTGGTACGTGTGCTGTGTTTCGCATAGCGCTGGAGAATGCTAACAAACAGCTGAAATGATTACGATACTGCAAGGTACTTTGCGCAGGAGCTGGGCAGCGCACAATTTGCTGTATCAACTCTCATCAGAACATAAGGCAGATATCTGTATCATCAGTGAGCAATATCAGGGTGCACGGAATAGAAATTGGTTTTCAGACTCTTCAAACACCGCCGCTATATGGATCTCGAACCCAAGTTTAATCGACGTCATTGACAATGGCCAGGGAGAAGGTTTTGTATGGATAAGAACATCGTTAACTTATTACATCAGTTGCTACCTTTCACCAAACGAAGGAATAACTACCTTTCGCCGGAAACTAGACTCCCTCGAGAGATTTGTTAGGGGAATAGATGGAGAAACAGTTATTGCCGGGGATTTTAACGCTAAGTCATCAGCGTGGGGTATGGACTGGAGTGATACCCGGGGTAACGAAGTTAACGATATGGCAGCTAGACTAGATCTGACTATCGTGAACACCGGGCAGACAACGACCTTCAGAAGACCTGGATATCGTGAATCGATTATCGATATAACGCTAGCAACACCGAAAGCAGCAACCAGCATCCACGGATGGAGAGTCTTAGAGGACTATAGTGCTAGTGACCACCAATACATCCTCTTTAAAATTCTGGACAAAAACCATGATAAGGCAATCTCTCCACTTTTGCCACCTAGATGGAACTCAAGCAAGTTGAACGAAGACAAACTTCGGAAGGTACTAGCGGTAAAATGGCCATCACTTGCAAATAACTCAGCGTTGGATTCTAAAGCTAAAGTCGAAGCTTTGGCTGAAAAGACAATGAAGGTTATCACGAAAGCATGCGAGGAAGCGATGCCTAGACGCGCCCGATCGCGAAACAGAAGACCTGTTTACTGGTGGACACAAGAAATAGCGGAGCTCCGAAGATCCTGCCTGATTCTACGTCGGAAGGCGGTCAGAGCCCATAAGTGCCAGAGCCTCCGTACGGATGGGAATGAAACCTCCCTTTACAAAGCTGCGAGAAAAGCCTTGAATAATGCGATTAACAGCAGCAAAGCTTATCATTGGAAGGCACTGTGTGCGGAATTAGACGAGGACCTCTGGGGCCAGGCTTATAAAATTGTAGCCAAACGCTTTGGCCAATTAACGCCAGAAGCTCCGAAAGACGCCTGTTTGATGGGAAATATTATTAAGGATTTGTTCCCACAGCACCTGGAAAAAAATCGAACAAGAGTCTACACACCAAGCGACGCAATACCTCTTTTCACTGTAGAAGAACTACAGAGCGCCGCGAAATCCTTAAAGAATGGCAAAGCACCGGGACCGGATGGTGTGCCTACAGCAGTCATCAAAGTCATTGCGCGAGAATTCCCTTACATGCTTCTAAATGTCTACAACGCATGCGTCGAAACAGGGACTTTTTGCACTCGCTGGAAAAAACAGAGATTGGTGCTACTTGACAAGGGAAAGGGACCCCCTGTAACCTCATCGTCTTTCAGACCACTCTGCATGCTCGACGTAACCGGTAAACTCCTTGAAAAGCTTATTAAAATGAGACTGTCAACATCTATTGAAAATTCAGGCGGCCTTGCGCGAAATCAGCATGGCTTCAGAAAAGGGCACTCGACCATTGGAGCCATTGAGGAAGTCCTAAGAATTGTTAAAAACGAATGAAGTAAGGACGTCAGATCAAGAAGAGTCTGCATCTTCATCACTTTGGACGTCAAAAATGCCTTTAACTCGGTCGGCTGGAACGATGTTCTAAATGCCCTAGACAAAGACTTCAATGTGGATGAGTATATACAGAGGATCGTGAGCGATTATTTTGACGAGCGGTATCTTGAGTACAACACAACGATGGGCACCCGAACTGTTGAAATAACAGCCGGCGTACCCCAAGGATCAGTCCTCGGCCCAGACTTCTGGAACGTATGCTACGACGAGCTACTGAAGATGCCCTTGCCAGATGAAACATACCTGGAGGGGTTTGCGGACGACATCGCAGCCCTTATCATAGCGCGAGATGAAGTGCAAGCACGGCATAAAATAGGTGAGCTAGTTGAAAAAGTATGTAATTGGCTGAAAAAGCACGGTCTAGAACTAGCTGCACAGAAGACTGAAATGGTTGTGCTTACGAGACAGAGATGGTTCGAAAAGCCTTTCAGTGCGGTAATCAATGGCGTCCCTATTGCCGCTGCTAAGTCAGTGCGATATCTCGGAGTTTTAGTCGATGAAAAACTGACATTTGGAGACCATATCTCGAAAGCAGTCGAAAAAGCCAACAACATCGTGAGTAACCTTTCTAGACTCATGCTAAATACCTCTGGTCCAAGAAGCTCTAAGAGAAAAATGTTACTCAGTACAGTGCACTCAGTACTGCTCTATGGTGCTGAAATTTGGGGAGATAAATTAGCAGTAGACAAGAATCGCCGTAAGGTGGCAGCAGTTCAAAGGAGAGGCGCCCTACGTGTAGGTTGTGCTTACCGAACAGTATCAGAAGCTGCAATACTAGTTATCGCAGGTGTACCTCCAATTGACCTTCTAGCCGAAGATCGAAAACGGTTGCACGAACGGAAGAAAGAAGATCCAGTGACAGCAAACACTAAAGCCGAAGAGAAGCAAAGAACCTTGGAGACTTGGGAACGACGATGGCAGAACGCAAAAACAGGAAGATGGACAGCAAGGCTGATTCCGTCGGTAGCTGAATGGAAAGACAGAAAACATGGAGAGATAAATTTTTATCTTACGCAATTCCTGTCTAACCACGGTCTGTTTAACGCCTACTTAAAGAGACTGAAAATTCGTGAACAGGCTGAATGCAACTACTGTCCTAGCATAGAAGACAACGCTCAACATACGTTTTTCGAGTGCAAAAGGTGGGAAGCTGAACGCGAGTTAGCATGGCGATGGTTGCCAGCAACTCCTACGCCGGAAAACATTGTTAAATATATGCTGCAGAACAAACAGCAATGGGACGCAGTAGCCAGATACGTAGAATTTGTGCTCAAAGCCAAGAAAAGAGAAGACGAGCAGACACAGCTCAACCAAGGGTAAGCATGCATAAATGAAGCATGAACTAGGATCGAGCCGAAGTAATGCGAGAGCGGTTCCAGCCCGATCACCTCCAACTGGAGGTAGTAAGAGAGGAGGTTTTTTAGTGAGTAAGAATCTCACACTACTGGTACAACACCCCCAGCTCTTCTAATAGTGTCCAGTGTCTTTTAGAAGATTTTTCCACCTCTCAAAAAAAAAAAAAAGCTCGAGGAGCTCGAAAATGTATTCACAACTGTTTTTCCGAGCTCAAGAAGCTCGAAAACAGCGGGAAGTTTTGGGGCTAGCCCGAAGGGTCAACTGATAGACCGATTTTTTTTTTCTTTTAAAGCCTGTAATTAATAATATTCACTAATGTTGAGAATGTGCTCTGAATCTATAGTTGTCTTAAACATCTAGAAAATTGACCAAATAGTAGGTGCATATTTTGTCGATCGATCGTCGAAATAGCTTAATAAATGATGTCTATAGTCTCTTTTGCTTTCTTCCGTTTAACAAATGTATTATAGCCGAATAAATATCGTTCTCTGGATATCTCTGGCAATAAACTGAGGGATGGAACGAGCTTTATCAACAAGATGTTGAATTGTACAAGAAATGTTCTTATCACTTTGATTACTTTTATTGATGAACCCATACGAAAAAAATATATAACCAAGCAAATTTGTATATATGCAAGATATATATAAATATATGTTTTACATATGCAGATTTGCCTGGATATATATTTTTTCGTATGGGACACTTTTATTATTTTTATTAGTTTACTTGTTTAATTTGTCAAACACAACTTACAAGTTGGTTGGTTTGTAGAACGACATAAATGTTTAGAGGTTTTTAAACAAACAAATGCGATTCTGACAGAAATGAAATGAATACAAAAACTTATTGGCTCTCCCAATAACGGAAGAAACTAGTCAGTTTTTAACCGATAAACCATAGTAGTCTAAAACTGGCTTGTTTCAACTGGAAAAAAAGGATTGAAACTCACAGTGTCAACGAAGATGAGATGAAAAAAATATTTAATATTGACGTCAATAGAGTGCCATAATGAGCTCATTATGTTACATCGATGGAAAATTTAGAAATCCGCCGGTTGATAAACGGCTCCTTAGGGTTCGCTGTGTAGCTATGGTAAAACAGAGTAACTATGCATGCGTGGAATAAAAAAACTAGTTGAACGAGGAGTAAAAGTTTTTTAGAAATAATAAAACTTATAATAGACGTGCTGTAATGGAGAATAAAAAATCAAGTTGAGCTCATCAAAAAGTGAACCTGGAGCCTCTATAGTACGAGGATTAGCACTTTACGACACATATCATAACAATTGGGCCCTTACTATATATTATGATTTGTTTCCTTATGAAGATTGATTGTTAAGATCCGAAAATTCAAAAAATTCTTCAATTTCTTCTAGATTCTCATAAATTGAGTTATGCAGGAAACATATGATAATAAAAACAGACCTCCCGGGCAAAAATGATCAGACCTGACCATGCCTGTTCATGTATGATCAGGCCTGAAATTAGACCTGATCATGCCGGTGACACGACCGATGATCCAAAGACAATTGATCCCCGACAATTGATCCTCACGACGATTGATCCGCCGATAATTGACATGTCGATAACTGATCTACGCGACAATCAATAGTAATGACAATTTATCCATACACAATTGATCGATCGATAAAATATCCAGTTTTACCGTAATTAATTCAACTATCGAACAGTTAGAGGGCATACAACTAATTGTAACAACATGATATATATATATATATATATATATATATATATATATATATTCATATATATTGTGACGTTACATTGCCGAGGAGGCAGAGTGGAGATGGAGTACGTGTGATTCTGTGTGTTAGAGAGAGATAGAGTTCGTATGTGTGTCAAGTTCAGTGTAGTAGATGATGAGATGAGAGTATGGAGTATGTATGTGCGGTGAGTTAAGTGTGTTGAGAGTACGAGTAAGTATACGGTACAGTGTATGTTTTGAAGTGTCTGTGTGATGGAGCGTGGATTTAACGGGGATGTCTAGCTGTGTCGCGGATAGTGGCCAAGATAACGTGCCTCTCGACCAGTAATGAAGACTAGGCCTAGACTTAGCCCTCGAGGTTGACGTGGTGATCACGGAGGAGCGACTGAGATGTCCCCGCCCCTTCGTGTTGATACCCGGAGTCAGCAGGGGTATGTTTACGTTTATTTGGGGATGGCAGGCCTGGTTTGCGATGCTCGAGGAAGCCAAAAATTCGCTAACTTCGGATATCACGGGGAGTGACATTGCGGGAAGACCCGTGAGTCCACGGCTTGTATGTGGTGGGGAAAGAATGGATGGAGAAGCGAGAATGTGAGAGTGACTGAAAGTAGTAGAGCGTGCGAGTGAATGGAGTGGGAGGACAGAGAAGAATAGTTGAGAGTAGACCATGGAGTCGGAGAGTTGGAATTCGGAGTCGCTCGAGTACGAGCCGACCCAGGAGTAGAGTTTGGAGTTTGGAAGCGAGCGGTGGCGAGTCGGAGAGTCTCTGAGGTAGACCTCGACCGCAACCCTAGACTGTCGTCGTTTTGGAGCTTGTGGCTCGGTGAATTGCGCTCTTGGAGCCGTTTGTCGTGTTGATTGTTGTCGCGAATTACCGCATTATTTAATTTTATTTTATTAATTATTGTGTTAAGTTTTGTGATTCGTCGTCCACGAGAGGTTCCCTGTAACGTAATCAAGTATTTATTCGGTTGATGGACCGAGAGTACTCGACCGCGGGCTATTTGGGCCCTCCGCGTCACTCTCGCGTCATCTGTACGGTATTTTATTTTCTTTTCTTTATTTCATTTTAATTTAAATGTGATTAATTGGCTTCTTACGCGTCAAAAGAACCGCGACCCTCTCTCCACAACCTAGCATACTGTGCGCACCAGGACATGCCGCTACCACCGTTCATTGCTCTCATCTCCGAAAGATTTAGATACTAGGTTTACGTGTACGTTTAGACCGGTTGCCGATACCGGGGAAATAAAAGTCGGCTGGCGCCCGTCAGGATCTGGAGGAAAGGAGAGGAGTGATCGGTGGGCGAAGTGTAACGTAGCCCGATTTGGTGTAATTTAAGTTCGAATAATTGAGTAATTTTAATGGGTAATAATTTATGTATAATTTTGTTGAGTTTATCGAGTACTAAGTAAAATTTACTTTACAATATATATATATATATATATATATATATATATATATATATATATATATATATATATATATATATACACTTGTAAGCACATGTCTTCCATATCTGATGAAGTAAATTAAACAGTTATATTGATTATTGAATTTTAAGTATTGATTTAAATATTGAGAGAAATGGTCTTTAAGTTTATTAAATCTGAGCGCAGTGGTATAATCTTAGTCCACGAGGGCTATGCTTACTATAAAAAAAAAATCAATGCAAATAATATTACTTAGCATTCTCGAGAAACTCAAAATAGATTATGTAGCGCTATAATTCATACAACTAGCGAAAAAAGAACTGGTAAGTATTGATACTGCTAACAAGTTTTATATTCAAATTATTCATTAGTAGCCAATTCAAATTATCATAAATATTTATGACTAATTTAAGTCAAATTGTTGATGATGAAATACCAGTGCACAACCATCCTGCTGATATCATTAATATTGAAGTAAACAAAGTAAAGGAAAAATGAAAAAAAAAAAAAAACAAGTGAGCCTCACAGACATAAGGTCACAATAGAAGTGAAACTTTTTTAATAATTAAGTCGGTCTAAATAAATAAATTAATTAATATAAATATAAATATATATATAATATTGGCCGTTAGATCTTGTCGGATAGTATAGCATTGGGAAAAAAGAAATCTCTGAAAATAAAACTATGTATAACTAGTTTTCTACTAAATGTAAAAATTTAAAAAACAATAAATTGTAAGAAGAAAATTCAATATTTCAAAATATATTTATGTTAATTAAATGTAAAATTATAAATATGAATTGTAAAATGACGGAATAAAAAAAAGCCCCAATAAAAAAAATCTCTAGATTTGTAAACCACTAAAAAAAAAAAAACAGGGTCACTAAGCTAATAGTTGGCCACTATCTATTATTTACAGATGGCGCTATACAAGAATGAAATCTTGACTCATTATTGCATCATAGTTGGCTTGGACTAATTATTTATAAGTGGCGTTGTTTTCAAGTCAAAAGACGACTCACTACAAGCTGATAGCTGGCCATTATTTATTATTTTCAGATGGCACTGTATTGAAATAAAACGCTGGCCCATCATTACCTCACAGCTGGCTCAAAATAATTATTTATAGACAGTGCAGTTTTGAATTCAAAAAAGGACTCACTGTAAACTCATTGCTGGCCACTATTTATTATTTACGGATAGTGCTATGTAAAAATAATTTGCTAACTCGTTATTGATTCTTAACCAGATAATATTTTTTGTTTAAAATAATCAATTTATAATCAGCTTAATAAGCATCAACTGTATGAAAACAATACATCAGCCTAACCTCAAATAAGCACAGACAGCGCAACATAAAAAAGCGAGTGAGCCTCACAGACATAAGGTCACAATAGAAGTGAAACTTTTTTAATATTTAAGTCGGTCTGAATAAATAAATAACTTAATATAAATATAAATATATATATATATATAATATTGGCCATTAGATCTTGTCGGATAGTATAGCATTGGGAAAAAAGAAATCTCTGAAAATAAAACTATGTATAACTAGTTTTCTACTAAATGTACAAATTTAAAAAACAATAAATTGTAAGAAGATAATTCAATATTTCAAAATACATTTATGTTAATTAAATGTAAAATTATAAATATGAATTGTAAAATTACGGATTAAAAAGAAGCCCCAATAAAAAATATCTCTAGATTTGTAAACCACTAAAAAAAAAACATGGTCACTATCTAAAAATTTGTAAATAATTTTTGTGAATATTTGAAAATATTTATAATTAAAAAGAACTAAATTAAAAAGTTGATAAAAAGTAATTACTATAAATAAGGATATACCTCCATAAAAATTACTGTATAAAATTTAATTTCAATGAATAAAAACATAAATAATTTTGGAAAACTGTAATTATAAAAGTATAAAATTACTTAAATATATTTAAAATATTTTCTTCAATTGAATAAATGAATAAATAAAAGTATGTAATTTCAAAGAGAACAAAAAAAATTACTATAAAAAAAATTTTAACAACAATCATTTGCATAACTAAACATGGATATAAAAAAATTGTGTCAAATAAACATCTCTATAAATAAAATATCTATAAAAAATTAACTGTTTTTGAACATCTCTATAAAATATGATATCTATAATCAAATTTAATTTGATATTATATTTTATAGAGATGTTCAAAAACAATTAATTTTTTATAGATATTTTATTTATCGAGATGTTCATTTTTACTTAATTTTCTTATATACATGTTTAATTATGCGAATGTTTATTTTAGAATTTTTTTTTTTTTTAGTAATTTTTTTTTAGTTCTCTTTGAAATTACATACTTTTGTTCATTCATTTATTCAATTAAAGAAAATATTTTAAATATATTTAAATGATTTTATACCTTTATAATTACAGTGATTTTTAATTTTTTATGTTTTTATTTATTGCAATTAAATTTTATACGGTAATTTATAAGGAGGTGTACCTTTATTTATAGAAATTAAATGTTATACTATAATTTATATGGAGGTGTGTCTTTATTTATAGACATTACTTTTTATTAACTTTTTAATTTAGTTCTTTTTAATTATAGATATTTTCAAGTACACACAAAAATTCTTTACAAATTTTTAAATACTGACCATATTTTTTTTAGTGACTTATTTTACAATACATATTTATAATTTTACATTCAATTAGTATACATATATTTTTACATTTAGTAGAAAACTAGTTATACATATTTTGATTTTCAGAGATTTTTTTTTCCCGAAGCTATACTACTCGACAAGATCTAATGGTCAATATTGTGTATATATATATATATATATATATATATATATATATATATATATATATATATATATATATATATTTATTTATTTATATATATTTATATATGAATAACGTGGTTAAATTACGACGCATGCGCACTACACTCGTCCATTCTACTCGACTGTTCTCAACTCCCCCCACTCTTTGAAATATATAAGGCTTGCTATACAAGCAATTCCCCTTCTCGCCTATTCTAAACTTTCATTCAATGTTTCTCCTCTGGCGCTACCTCCCCTTTTCCGCCTCAAATCGTTCAATTTTAGCCTCCGTAACGAAGTTTCACTTCAAAAGCAAAAAAGGGTTGTAATAACAATAGTGTATTGATTTCTAATGTTTTGAGTAACGTTTCATCGCCGGTTCGTGCCCAATTACCTAAAATTAAATCGTTAACACGAGCAGTTTAAAGAGCAAAGAAGTCAGATGATCAAGTTGTAAATCCCAAGACATTAGAATAATTAGTTATTCCTGATATATATAAGATGACTAACGATAATGAACCATTTTTACTTTATGATAGTGGAGGTGTTGCTGATCGCTTTCTTATATATGCAACTCATAAAAATTTAGAATTATTGTGTGAATGTAAATCATGGTTCTGTGATGGAACTTTTAATTCAGTTCCTCTTATTTTCAAACAATTATACACTATACACGGTATGTATGGTGACAAAGTATTACCATTGGTGTATATACTTGCTCCAAATAATTTCGAAAAAATATATTCGCGTGCGTTATCAGTCATCAAGAATCGTCAAGAAAATTTTAAGCCTCAGAGAGTTATGGTCGACTTCGAACGTGCGTTTTTCAATGCATTCAAAAGTAAATTTCCTGACTGCATTATTACTGGATGTCATTTTCATTATTGCAAGTGTATTTGGAGCCACATCCAATCTTGCGGGCTTCAGCAGCAATACAATATAGATATAAAGTTTTGTATTAATCTTAAAATGCTCATGGCTCTAGCATTTGTTCCTGTTGATCAGGTGATTGATGCATTTGAAGAAATTATCAAATCGACATTTTATGAAAATAATAGCGATACATTAAATGAATTAATCCATTATTTTGAACGTACGTGGATTGGTGAAAGATCTCGTATTGGTTCTAAACGCAAGAAACCATTGTTTGATATTTCTTTGTGGAATTGTTATCAAGCAGTTATTGAAGACCTTATGTGCACTAACAACAGCGTCGAGGGTTGGCACCACACATTTTACCCGGGTGGGCATGAACAGACATGAATATACCTGATTAGACCTGAACATGCCTAGTCAGGTCTGGTCAGACCCGGTCATTTTTCATATCTGATCAGACCTGAAGACTGATGCCTGTTCACATCTGATCAGATCTAATCGTTTTTTCCCGGGCTAATCTCTAAAAATGAATAAGCGGAATTCACTAGCAAATAATGAATATTAATTAACTAATTCAGTTTTAGAGAGTAAATTGGATATTTTTTTTCAATGGGAAATTACTTGAAAATTATTGTAGCAACAATGGATTTGAAAAATATAAACAAAAGTTTATATTTTATAAAAAAAATATCGTTTTATAAGATATAAAATTGTTAATACGAGAATCACCAGTCAGAAAAATGTTAACATGCTCTAATATAATAAATATACAAGGTCACATATTTGTAATATTACTTGGGGAACCAATGGATGAAAGAACGAAGTGAATATTAGGTTTTCGTTGTCGAACGCCACACCCTCCATTGTGTCCACGTATCGACCGAGTCACGCTTTTGCTCGTCTCTTTTCTTCACCCCTTTACCCTCCAACAACAAACTCACTAATTTCACCTATCCTTCTATGTAGAATTTCGCCAAATAATTAAAAATTTTTAGACTTAAAATAAATTTGATAGTGAAGATTTTGAAAAACTTTCTTTTCTTTTATTTGACAATGAACAATAAACAGTTGGTTTTTTTTTATATGACTAGTGTGAAAATGCGCAACTATCCTATTATACTTATACTCTAGCTATATCTCTTGTACACCTTCCAATAATATTTTGATAGCCTCAAGCATATTTCTCCCCCTCACACGATCTATATATCGTTGACAGGAAATTATTTTTCAAGCTCATTTTTATTATATATGTATATACATATATATAAACCTACTATTGTTGTCTTTCCATACGAGTGTGAAATTTAACATGTTCATAGTATTTTATCAAAATTAACTAATAACTAAAACAATAATAGACTTCTATTTCTTATCAAAAAAAAATCACATTTTCAAACTTTATATTCTATAAAGCCGCTCTGATTATAAAATATCGATTAATTTTTTAATGCGTGATTATAGATTATCAGCCGATAAAAGATCAGTTTCGTTGTGATATTTCCAATTTGGAAACTTATCGATATTCCATTTTGATGATTTATAAAAACATTTGTTCGACTATGAAAATTTGTACGTGTTAAGTTAAAAAAGAAAAGGAATAAAAATTTGTAAAAACAAAATGGTACTACGCTAAGGGACAAATTTATAAGTTAATAAAAAATTTTAATTATAAAATAATTGATTAATGATTGTTTAGGCCTCGTTACAAGCCAAGATAATGACAGTATAAACATTAGGGTGCTCCGAAAAAAATTGATATTTTTTTTTTTCTTTCGGCTATTGTAAAAAAAGTTTTTATGTATCGGAAAAAAAATCCTGTCAAAAAGACGATTTTTTATTTTAATTTTAAAAAGTGGCGCTCGCTCTTCGAATTTGCCTATGCTAATAGCATGGGAATTTTATTTTTTTTATAAAAAATCCTATAACTTTATTTTATAAAAAATATTATGCTCTACAAAATTGTTGGTAAGCTCATAAGCTCTAAAACGTACGATTCAAAAGTTGCAGATATTTAAAGTTGATGACTTTTTGAAATCCCCGTTCAAACGGTATTTACACTAAAACTGCTACTTTCATAGAAAGTATCAAACAAAGGCTTTGTAACGAATTTCATTTATTACAGAATGGCTTCAAAAACATCAATATAAATTTTGTACTTAATGATTAATTAATATGTTTAATAAATACTTTTTCCTGGAAATTATAATTTTCTGCTTGTGTGACATAAAGATAATAAAAGTTTTTACTAAATTTACTTTAAATAAAACTCAGCTACGATCAAAATTATTATTTTAACATATTTATAATACTATTATGATATTTTTCACTTATTCTAGAATCAATTTATGTAAAGATTGTGTTAAAAACATGATCACCAATATATACAATTGATTTTTAAAAAATTATCAACTTCAAATAGGTGAAAATCAAAGAGGAATCTTCCCCTTTTAAAAGTACTTGGAGCTTATTTGTGTTTTGTCACCGGCCTCACCGGTAAAAAATCTTAAAGCTAATTTTTTCTCGAATTTCATGGTTTTTTTTTTATTTTACTCGCAAACCATTAACTTTACGACAAAATTGTACAGGACTTTTTTTGTAGTGAATTTGATTGCCTACAAAAAAAGGTCATTCGGCAGCCGAAATGGAAGTAGATTTCTCATTATTTGATTATTTCAACCTTTCAAATAAACATTAATTACAAAATAAATTTTTTTTTTAAATTCTCAAAAATTCTCAAGGTTATGGAACGAAAAAAAAATTCCCAAAAAATTCAAAGTTAAATGCAAAAAATTTAAGAATTGAGAAAAGAAAATTAAAATAATTATCGTAATGGTAAGTTGGATAACGAAAATTAAAGTTGAAAAAAATCAAATTATCTACCAAAAAGAATTCTGTGTCTTTTACCATAGGATTGATAGTTAATACAAAATTAAATAAAATAATTTGAGTTGAAATTTAAATTATGATAGGTCTAAAGTCATACTTGAAATCAGTCATTATTACTGTTAATGAAACGAAATTGAATTTACACACTTGAATTAAGATATTTAGATTTTATGAGTGTTACACAGCAATAATATGAATTCAATTGGTTTTATAAATTTACCAATGAATACAGTAGTTTAGATTCTATAAAATCTATTAAAAGTCGGAGAACCAATGCAATAGCAAAATTTCATTTTAGAGTGGTAAGATAAGAAATTTCATTGGTCTAGACACATATATAGGCATAAAAATTAAAGCTTATTTGAAGAGCTTTTAGATCAATTTTATAGAAAGTCGATAAGTTATAACATTCAAAAAATATCGAAGAAACAATAAGTAAAAATATGAATTTTTGACATTTTTTAAATTTTGGAATGCTATAACTTCTAAACTAATCGACCGATTGAGCTCATTTTCCAAGTAGAGCAAGGTAGTCACTCACAGAATACGTATAAAATTAGTTTTTATGATATTTTGTAAATTTTTAAAACCATTTATTTATTAGAAAAAGTAGTCAAATCAATGAGCTGCATAGTGATAATTAAAGGCAATCGAACAAGCTTTCAGATAGAACAAACGAAAATGAGCTATCTCTTTCCGTTTAAAAGTTACATCCAGTTAAAGCGGCAAATAATTTTTTTTTTGAAAATTTTACAAAATTTCAATTAACCATAACTTCTAAACTTATTGGCCGAATTGGCCCATCTTCGAACTCATCCAAGGTAATCGTCCATAGAATAAGTATACTAAGTTTCATTAAGATCGGTGTAGAATAATGGACGTTATCGTTGGAGAACGGCGCGTTATATTATATATATATATAAACTTTTGAGCCAAATGTATTTTCTGACTCAGCTCGTCGAGCTGAGTTGAAATGTAGCAAAATTTTTCGAAAATTCCATCATGAGGACAAATACAATAGTTAGATTTCTAATATGAAATCTACTAAAAAGTCATTTAAGCCATTACCGTAGAGCTAGTAGTTTTCAAGATAAATCCAATTAAACATCTCAAAATTTTAAAAATCGCTGTATTATCCAAGATTTTAATACTTTTTTATAAAATTATGGCCGAAGAAATATATAATATATCTTGGTTAATATATCATCAAAAATATGTCATGTAATATGAAACTGTCTCCTATTACACTTCCTCTGTCTTTTCTTAACTCAAACCAAATGCCTTTGTTTAACTATCGGAAGCTTTTTTAATTACTACCTCTCTCAGTAAGAAAATAATTGTTTCATACTTTTAGTGATTTTATAAAAATCTAACTGTTGTATTTGTCCTCATGACACAACTTTACAAAAATTTTAACATTTTCTATCTATTTTAGTCAAGTAGGTTCCAAAAATTCTATTGGTGAAAAAATTTATATATGTATTTATATATATATTAGGGGTGTGCGAATATTCAAATTTACGAATTATTCGACACGAATTCGAATCGAATAATTCGAAATTTCGAATTCTTCGAAGATTTTCGAAAAATTCGAAAATTTTCGAATAATTCGTAAATTATCGAATAATTCGTGAATTTTCAAATTATTGGGAAGTTAATGATTTTAGGTTCATGACGTTAGTTATTTTATTGTTCTCATTATATGGGAGACCAGGGTAAGGAGGCCCCCCTGAAATTTTGATAAAAAAAAAAATTTTTTTTTTTTCGTGTAATTACTATAAATCCGATATGTTGGCGCATTTTTTGCCCTACGCATGACACCTGGGGCAAAATGGACCAGCCGAAAATTTTGAAAAAATGATTTTTTCATATTTTCTGGCTGATTCTCTTTGTCTGGGGAAAATTTGGTCATTAAAAATATTCAAAACTTAAATTTTATTTTTTAATTGATGAAATTTTTTAAATTATGCAAAATAATCTGTAATCTAAAAAATTAAAAAACACGTTTTTTTGGTTCAAATAATGACAAATAAGAAATATAGAATTTTTTTTTTTTTATTAAATAACAATTAGTAATTAAACTAATCGAGGGGGAACGATCTATTACACCTTAAAAATTTTTTTTTTGAGTAATATAAAACCAAAAAATAGTTGTCAAGTGAACGAAATACATTCTTAATGATGAAAACAATTTAAAAAAAAAAAAAAATTTATCATTTTTACATAACAAATTGTGAAAGAGTCTTAAAGAGAACTTATTAATGATTTTAAAGCCACCCTTCGATTCATCGTGCGTTCATTGGTAGCTGAGATATCGATGATTACAGCCAAAAGAATATTTTTTCATTAGAAGGCTAATATCCCAACGACAAATTGATGTACAATTAGGCTAAAAAAAAGCAAATTAATGCTGAGTAAATTTGCTAACTGACTTATGGATTGGTTTAGCTGATAAAAACGATCCACGACCTATGGACGCCTTCAAGCTATAAAATACTTTTTTTAAAATCTCGATACGATTATTTTTCACAAAGTTACAGCCTTGCAAAAATCACTACAAAATCACAATTTCTACAATTTATCTGTTCGTTCAATTTTTTGCATAAGTGTATTATAAACTTATCTCTCAGTACGCAGTACTATATTTTACCTGCATGGCTCATCCGTCAATCTCATTCCACACGTCAAATATACTTATTTCTAGGAAATGTTTAGTGAATGACCTAGCAATGAAACGCTTTAGCTACCTAAAATTTGCGGGGTACAAGGGGAAGTGATAGATAAAAAATAGTGCGCAGCTTCATTGATCATATGATCTCTATAACAATCTTAATGAAGTTTTGTGCAAACTTTATCACTGGTAAAAAGTTCAAAATTGCAAGTCTTGTGGAAGATATTATATATATATATATATATATATATGTTGGTCTAAAATGAAGCACCCTAATATATGTATATATATATATATATATATATATATATATATATATATATAATATATACACTGTTAAAAATTTTTGTAAAATTACAAATATTTACAAAACAAAATATAAGTAAAATTACAAATCAATGTGTTGTCAATACAATATACAATACAATTCGAGTAATCTACCAAAACGTGTTAGGAAACCTACTAAGATGAGTTGGTGTTTTACTATCTTTATGTAGTAATCCTACATGTATTGTGATTTTACCAAACCGTTGATCAGTTCCCAATAAAAAGTTTTTAAAATTTACAAACATTGTAATTTGATTTACTACAATTTTTTGTAAATTTACAAAAAAAAATTGTAACTGAAATTACAATAAAGTCATTAAAAGTTTACAAATATTTTCAGTATTTTTACAACTCTGACTTGTAAATTATATAACCCATCGTAATTTTGCAAAGAATTTTTATTTTTCTCACTCGTTTTGTAATTTTACTAAACCGTTGATTAGTTTCCAATAAAAATTTATTAACATTGACAAACATTATTTGTAATTTGATTTACTGTATACTTAATACAGTTTACTGAAATTACAAACTATTTTCAATATACATTGTTTAATAAAATTACAACACTTGCATTGTAATATTACTAAACTTAATGCATAATTTATGACAGAGAGGTTATTCTTGCCAAGTCTGGTCGCATCTAGTATTATAGTCGAATAATAGGGCGCCACTGGAAGATGGACTCGGCCTTCCAGAACCGGATGTTGTAGAATTTTATTTTAAATTAATTTAATTTAATTACTCAGGGTCGGTTGTAATATTTTGTGAGAGAGGAGAGGAATAATGAAGCAGACTGAAATAAATCTAGATAAAGTTTAATTTTAATTATTATTAATTTGGCACCTTGCCTTGACTTTTATTTAACCTTTTATGACAATTATTAATTTCTTATGACAAACTAAGTTCCTTATGACAAACTAAATGCGTCCCCTGGACGTTACTTATGACAAACTAAATTTACTTATGACAAACTAATTTCCTTATGACAAACTAATTGCGTCCCCTGGACGTTTTCTTATGACAAACTAATTGCGTTCCATGAACGTTTCCTTATGACAAACTAATTTGCGTCCCCTGGACATTTTTCCACACCCACACCCATACGTTAAAATACCGTCCCCTGGACGTTAAACCTTAATAATTCTGTCTCCTGGACATTAACCTTAACCAATTTAATAATTCGTCCCCTGGACGTTAACCAACTTTTATATTAAAAACATCCCCTGGATGTACATTTATTAAAACTAATATGTCCACCGGACTTATCACAGACCCAGTTAATTTTACTTAAAACTACTTGACTCGACTTTGAACGCGATGACATCACTTCCATTTACTCAATACTAGACTCTATATTTTCAGTATAAAATTTTCACAGTAATTAATGCTTATTAACCTCCACTGAACTTATTTAATTCACTTATTGTTTATTAATTAATTAATTTTATTGATTAATTGTGTTATTAATTAATTAAATATTTTTCTGATAATTTTCCTTAACTTGTATTCGAAATTCTCTTATTTTACTTTATACTCAATTTTACTGACAAATTTCATGAACACTTTTTCATAATATTTTATACTTAATTTATTACTGACAAAATAATCCGTTCTTAATTTTACTCGACAACAATTTTACCGTAATTTTCTAGCGTCTCTTACAACTTCAATTTAATCCATTTAGATATTGAATTCATAATTTAAAAATTATTTTATGACTAAATTTACGACTAGAATTACGGTTAGAAATTGACTAGAATACTCGGCCAGTGAATTGGCGTCACGCGGGCCTGAATTGACGATTTTACGATACCGAAAATTTGTCTAAAGCGGTCGACAGGCTTGAGATAATTTTATAATTAATATTGAATTTAATTGTCGAACAAATTACGCAGAAATTTATTTTATTCCGGCCAAGAGGCCTCGAATAGTATAAATTTATTATTGAATTTAATGTAATTTATTTACGGGACTATTTACACGGAAATTTATTTTATTCCGGCCGAGAGGCCTCGAATAGAATAATTTTAGAGTTGCAGACAAAGTGGCAAACTAGAGACGCGAGACGCGATTAACACAGCCGGCAGGCCTGGGTTTTCAATCAATTATTTTATGAGACTAACGGAAAGATTTTAAGTAAATAATTATAATTAATTCGGCTCTCTAATAATTAAATTAGAGGCCTTAATTAATTATAAATTTACCTTTATTAACTGTACAGCAGCAACTGATCGAAGCGTGGTCGTAAATAGTTTCTTAGTAAATCTGCTGGTGACTTCCCGGTCTCTATCTCTCTTTGTTTTCCTCACTCTCTGCTCTCCTCCAATTAATTATTTTGATTGAATATCTGTCAATGAACAGTACGCATTAGTACTTTATAATTAATAATTAAATAATTAAATTATCGGCCCAAAGGCCTGATACAAAGTTAATTAATGAAGTTAATCGCCTCGTTCCACGTGAAGCGTGAACGGACATATATTTACCTGAATATTTTATCTGCGTCCTGCATCTCGCTTTCGGTTCACTTCCCCGGAACCTATACCCACTTTCTTAACTTAAGGAAATGACGAACGGACAGGTCTTAGTGATCCATGCGACACCCGGTGACTAATCGCATGACTAATTCGCAACTTACGAGGTCGTTGGCCGGTTATCGGCGGGAAACAAAATTCAAATTTAAATTAATTATTTTTACAGGTTTACAAATTTACCCTGTTACAAATTTAATTATAAAAATATGTCGATTTGAAAAAACAAATTCTGACTCAAGATAAAAATATCAAGATAATTAATTATTTGGTGCGAGATAATTTTGAATTTCCAGATTTTTCCGGATTCGAGTTAACTGTTTTTTCTACATAGTTATAATTTACAAGAACATCAGATAATTGTAAAATGTATTAGTAATCAATACTAAAAGTTGGAATTATTTTATAACATAAAAATTAGAGTGTGCCGAAAAACATTTTTTTTTTTTTTTGGCACCACCAGAAATTGATGGAATATGTCGAAATAAAAATTCTGTCAGAAGATCGGCTCTTAAATTTAAGTTTTAGAGGTAGCCCATCGCATTTTTTGATTTCCGAATTAAATAACATAGGAAAAAATTTTTTTACAGTTTAGAATTTTATCACTCACCAGGAAATTAGTGTATCAGAAAAATCAATGAATATTTGTGTTGAAAATTGAACGCTCTACAAAAAAGATCTCTTATAATTGTTTGAAAGTTATTCAAGGTCACAGTTGGATTCATAGTAAATTTTAGGATTATTTGACTTTCGGCGAAACTATCAGACTTATCTGAAAATGTGATAGAGTCTTTTATGTAAATTATTTCCCTTCCTACATTTTATTTTTCACAAAGTAATACAGTTCACTCGAACCAAGAAAATTAATCTTGATACAAGAAATGTTTGTAACGATTCAGAAAATTGAAATTTTCTTGTACCTAGTAAATAAATATCTTGAATCAAATTTTTTTTTTCCGCAAGTTAACATATTTTTATGCTTAAACAAAAAAATTTTTCTTGTTTGAAGACGATAAATTTTCTCGGAATAAGTGCTATTTTTTAAAGGCAAAAATTTTTGTATGCTCCAACCAAAAAAAAAAAAGTGCTTAAACTAAGAAAAAAATAACTTGGGAGTAAAGTTATATATGTATATATGTAGGAGAGAGAAGACACCGGTGCTATAAGCAGCAGCGAAAGTAGTTCGATGCTCGCCACGAGATCGCGCCCACCAGTTGTAGTGTCCCTGGTAAGAAACTTATTTCAAAAGTTTTATATTCAAATGTTGGAAGCAATTTTGGCACGAGTACTCCTCTGTTATTTGACAGAGTAATAAATTCCTCTTTTGGTGGTAATATAGTATATTCTATATTACACAATGACAAAAATATTTATTATCAATGCTTCCATGAAAAATTTTTCTTAGAAATTAAACTTGGACTTACAAAAAAAAAAAAATTATTGTAATTAAAAGTATAAAGTTTCTACTATATGAACAAAAATTTACAATTTATTTAATACATTGTATAGAACATTAATTATATATAGTTTTATATAATTATATATAATTTTTTTACCCGGGAACTTGGTTAAAATAAATTGTGTAGTAAATTTACAATACAGCTTACTGAAATTACAAACTATTTTCAATACAAATTGTTTAGTAAAATTACAACATTTGTATTTTAATATAACTAAACGAATGTTCGATAGATGCTTAGTAATAATACAATGAATATGCTGTAATTTTTGTAAACTGTTAAAATAAATTGTCTAGTAAATTTACAATACAGCTTACTAAAATTACAAACTATTTTCAATACAAATTGTTAAGTAAAATTACAACATTTGCATTGTAATATTACTAAACAAATTTTCGATAGATGTTTAGTAAGCTTTAACAAATATTTTGTAATTTTCCTAAATGGAGTTGGAATAAGTCGTATAGTAAATTTACAAAACTGAATGGTATTATTACTAAATTGTTATGCCTTAAACCTTCCTACACATTTTTTGTAAATTTACTAAAGAAATTTTTAACAGTGTATGCAATATATATATATATATATATATATATATATATATATATATATATATATATATATATATATATATATATATATATGTAAGGGTGCTTCATTTTAGAGCAACATTTTTCTTATTAAGTCCCACCTGAAAATCTTGTAGTCGGTGGAAAAACAAAAATTTTGAGCAGCATGGCAGCTCTTAATTCCAATTTTAACCCGTTGCTAATCCATTTTTTATTTTTCCCATTTAAATAACATTAAAAAAAAAATTTTTTATAACGTTTTCCTTCCGCTCACCGTATTAAAAACTTTTTTTTTTGCATTTTGACTTATAGGCTTTTGTAGAGGACTAAATTTGCTACAAAAAAGGTCCTTTGAGTCAAGTCCGCAACTCGATTAGATTTCTACATAAATCGCTTCTTAGATTAAAATTTCGTAAAAATAACACTAAATCTTATCTAGTGCCCAAACTATTGATAATAGATAAAAATGTAAGAAACAATTTTATAGGAAATTTTATGCCCTACAATTTTTGTAATCAAACAATTTGTCGTAACTCTCAAAGTTTAGTAACTACAGCCCCTTAAAACATAAAATCGGGGAAAAATTTAATTTTCACGTCTCCCAAAACTAATTTAATAGATTTACGTGAAAAATTCGAACCGAGAAATTGTATGTCATTGGACTTAATAAAATCTGACAGCAGTAAAATTTTTGAAACCGATCATTTACAAGTATTTATCAATGTTTTTAGTGAAAAATTTAATTAGATGCATGACTAAAATTAATTCAAATATCAAAAAATATTACAAATAAATTTGGAGAACTGTAAAAATAAATAATTTATATATGACTTTTACGTCTAACATAAATAATCTAACTCGTGTATATTTAAAACTTACAAATCCAGTATACCCATACGAAGTCACCAATGCTCGAAAAAAATCTATGATCGACCGAGGCTCGGCTACCAATGCTCGATCAAGCGTCGGTGCTCTATTATCAGCCTAGGGCTGGCACACCACCGGTCACCCAACTATATTCATAACAATGAAATACGATCATCAGTCGATTCTCGGTCGATGATATGATAAATTTTCTTTTGTGTATGCGCACTAAATATCACATCAACGATTTTTAAGCATTATTTACATGTATATACTTTTCATTAGACAGAAGCAATCCTTACTGAATATAACAGAAAATAAATTAATCGTTGTTATTAAAAAAAATTTGGTAGTTTATAAAATCATGTCTGACCGTGTAAAAAAACATCGGGAATTAAAAAAATACATGGATAATAGATTCCAACCGCCTAATACACTCTCACTATTAATTGTTAATGATCATATTACAAATGATCGTGATCATGATAATTTACACGGTGAAACAATTGTAAATAATGTTGTAAATTAAGAAATTAATTATAGTGTATTTAATAGTAATAATGAAAGTGATGAGAATATTTTTAGTGATTGTGTACACTGAGAAAACATTTCTCTTCGGACAATTAAATTGGTTTTGTTAAATTCTGTTAAACTAAATTTTATTACGTCAACATAATCTATTTTGTAATTTTTAACAAATGATTTAATAGACTCTATTTGGTTGACATTAATATTACTCTCTCTAAGATAATAAAATCATTTGGTAAAGTTAAGAAAATATTTATTTAATGGACAACTAAACTATTTTATAGTACCAACAAATTCAAATATTGAAGCAAAATATAATTATATTAATTCTAATAAATATTATTCATGAATAAGGTATACAGAGTAAAATCATACCTCATAGTCATGCATAATGTAAATAATGCCCTATATTTTCAGAGCAATATGGGTATCTGATGCTGATATTCAAAAACGTAAAAAAAAAAAATTGAATAAATGATTTGAATCTTTGAAAACCATCAAGGACACTCGAATTAACCACTTTTTTACACCTATCAACAACAATTCTTCAGAAGTAAGAGTGACTTATTTTGAAAAAGATTGTAAAGTAGTTAAACTGAATTTATAAATAAAAATTTTTCAAATTTTCTACAATAGTCATGTTCTTTATATTTTTTTGTACTTTTACGTAACATAATAGTGTTTTATAAATAGGCAAAATTTAATCAAAACAGTTGTTTAGTTGGAAGCTATTAGCTGAGCCCGATATAAATTTAGATCTAATATCTATTTTTTTCATAAAAGAAGAAGTCTTACTGAGAAGAATGCCGCTGGGCAGGAGTCTTAAAGTTATATACAAGCTGAGATACAAATATTTGAAAATTAGTGAAAAATCGACTTTTTTAAAAATTCAAAAAATTCTCTAGCGGCCGAATTTACACATATCGGGCTCCAATTTTCAGGACCGTCTCCTTTTTAGATGTACTTTCGAGGAAAAAATCAGCATCAAAATCGCCGACCCCAGTGCGCACACTTTCGTCGAGAATTAATGGATCTGCCCATATTATATAAGGGTGATTCACTTCCGCAAAAGTTTTTTTTTTTTTAAGTACTCAAGCAAAATCTCAATCTACATTAAGAGAAAAAAATTCTCACCAAATATGAGCTCTTAATTCCAATGCTAAGTACTTACTATTTCAATTTGATTTTTTCCCATTTAAAATGCACATAAAAAAAAATTTCTATTTTTAAATTTCTAATGCTGAGCTGCTTTTCATGATATTGAGAAACAAATTACTGAATCTTATAGGGGATTCCATGCTTTTTAAAATTTCTCTTGGTTTTTTTGATAATGCTCATGCTGGTTCACCAGTAAGAGCTATCGAACTAAATTTTTTGACGAAAATCGTGATTTTCTCATTTTTTAGGACGAACCGCTAAGTATAGGGAAACAAAGGAAACATACACGGAGAAAAATGTCAAGTGAATATGCCTATGCAGCACAGTAATATTTACATTACTCTATAGTTTGTGTCCTGCCGCTCTTATACACAAACTATAGAGTAATGTAAATATTACTGTGCTGCATAGGGATATTTACTTGACATTTCACTCCGTGTATGTTTGAAGGAAATTTCATCTTCTTTAAGAAAGGTACTCAGACCTAAGTTGCTCCGACCGATAGTTTATAAGTTACAGCAATTTTTATAATTGAAAATATAAATGAATTTAAATATCATTATTTTCTATTTTTAACTTCCTGCTAAGAAAATTGCAAATTTTCAAAAAAAGGGAAGTTATTGGTTCAGGTCCGATTTTCGAAAATCGAGTTTTCATCAGATGTCGACGTTTTGAGGTCCTACACAGAAAAAAAAGTTGACTTGGCCCAAGA
>OZ024707.1:11423118-11446680 GCA_964016945.1 Microplitis deprimator | reverse complement strand
GAATTTATTCGAGTTTTCAACGCCACCCTCAAATTTACTGTGCGCTCATTAGTACCTGAAATATCGACGATCAAACCCAAGATTAAATTTGCTATCCGACCTCTGCATTGGTTTAGCTGAACGATTTTTTTCGCAGCCCGTGGACTCTCTCGAAGAAAAGGAAAAATTTAGAAAATTTTTTTCTCGCGGTATTTCTCATGTTTGCGCAATGGCTGGAGGTCCAAAAAAAAATTGATGAAAATAAGTTGAAACTAGAGATTTCAAGCTACAAAATGCTTTTTTTTGTTTTTCGATACGATTATTTTTCACAAAGTTACAGCCTTTCAAAAATCACTAAAAAATTTCTAAAATTTTTCTGTTCCTTTAATTTATGGCATGAGTGTATTATAAAAATTTTGTATCAAGAATAATCAAATTTTAATTCAAGTTAAATAATCTTGGTTTAAGAATATTTATTTTAAGTCAAATTTATTTTGTTTTTAACCAAGTAAAAAAAAACTATCAAAACAAGATACTTTTCTGTTTTGGTTGGTGAGTATAGTAAATTGTCACAATATATAACAACATCTCAAACCAAGAATTTTTTTGCGTGGCAGAAGAACATTTACTCTCAGTTTGAGAAAACTACATTCTCGACTCAAGATAACGGTCCATTGGAATGACAAAATTTTTAAGCCAAGATATGTCTTACCATTGAGTCGAGTACTTTTAATTCTTGACTTGAGTCACGAATCATCTCGATTCAAAATAATTTATTCTTCAAGAAAGAATATTATACTTTTCGGACAATTGATTATATATCGGGGCAAAATATTTATTTTTCTCACTTTAAGAAAATATTTCTTACTTCAAGAAACATATATTATATCGGTTGAATAAAAAAAAATCTTATGCCAAGATAGCTAAATTTAAGAAAATTTTGTTCTTGAACCAAGAAAATTTTCGTTTTTATTCAAAATTGCAAAAAATATTCTTGCGGCAAGAAAAAATTTCTTGCGCCAAGATATCCTTTTTTTCTGTGTAGGAAGCTATTCTGACTATTCCCAGATAGACGTGTGTGTGTGTGTGCATGTGTGTGTGTGTGTGTGTGTGTGTGTGTGTGAGCCCGAAGAGCTCGAAAATTCACAAGTAATAATGCTTCCGAGCTCCCTGAGTCCGGAAACAGCGGGAAGTTTTGGGGCTGGCCCGCAGGGTTAGGGAGTTTTCAGATTTTTTATCCATTTTTTAACATAAAAAATAGAAAATAATGATATTTAAATTCATTTATATTTTCAATCATAAAAATTGATGTAATTCATAAACTACTGGTCGGAACAACTTAGGTCTAAGGACCTTTTTTAAAGAGGATAAAATTTCCTTCAAACATAGGTTTCTTTTGTTTCCCTATACTAAGCGGTTCGTCCTAAAAAATGAGAAAATCACGATTTTCGTCAAAAAATTTAGTTCGATAGCTCTTACTGGTGAACCAGCGTGAGCATTATTAAAAAAACCAAGAGAAATTTTAAAAAGCATGGAATCCCCTATAAGATTCAATAATTTGTTTCTCAATATCATGAAAAGCAGCTCAGCATTAGAAATTTATAAAAAAAAAATTTTTTTTATGTGCATTTTAAATGGGAAAAAATCAAATTGAAATAGTAAGTACTTAGCATTGGAATTAAGAGCTCATATTTGGTGAGAATTTTTTTCTTTCAATGTGGATTGAGATTTTGCTTGAGCACAAAAAAAACAAACTTTTGCGGAATTGAATCACTCTAATATATATATATATATATATATATATATATATATATTAGGATGGGCCAAAAAAAGTGACTATTTTTTTTTTCTTTAGTTACAGTGAAAATATTATTTGAGATGACGAAAAAAAATTTCTGTTCAAATTTAAGCTCTTAATATTAATATTAAGAGATGCCTATTTGCAATTTTTTCTTTCCCGTTTAAATAACATAGCAAAAAAATTTTTTTGTGTTCAAAATTTTATTACTAAGCATCCAATCAACGGATCGCAAAAATTGATACTTAATCTTGGAGGGAATTAGACGATCTACAAAAAAGATCTCTTAAAATTTTTCGCTTGTTCCACTCGGCTTAAAGTTATTTATTGTTAAAGTTTAGCCTTAAATAGTTTATTGGCAATTTTTAAAATGTTTTTAATTTTGACTTCAAAAACATGATTTGAAAATGAAAAAAATATTTTACTTTATGAAGTACACGTCTCTTTTTCGGAAAAAACGTTGAATTTTTTTTGTAATCATTGATTTAAGGTTTAAAACTTAAAATTTCTTGAATCTTAAATTAAAGTTGAAATAAAATGAAAATATAACCTTCATTGTCTTTTAACTATACTATAACGATTACTACAGCAATTTCATATTAATTAAACAAAAAAAAAAAAAGTGTGTGTGTCAGCTCCGACGCACGATTGGAGTTTACACCTTCAGATCAACTGTCTAAATAGGCACAAAATAGGCTTACTAGTCTAAGGAAAAGATTAATACGATATTAAATGGTAAATAAACGGATCAATGAAAATACATAAATAATAAATTTTTATTCTATTTTAGTTTACACTGAGAGAAAAATTTACTAATATTTGATAAATTGATTCATCAATATTTGATAAATTATATATATCAAATATTCGACTGTATTTATTAAATATTATCCCACACATATCAAATATCGATCTTTCCATCGACTGAAT
This sequence comes from Microplitis deprimator, assembly GCA_964016945.1. Lineage (NCBI taxonomy): Eukaryota > Metazoa > Arthropoda > Insecta > Hymenoptera > Braconidae > Microplitis > Microplitis deprimator. The sequence continues at coordinate 11,443,973 of OZ024707.1, read as the reverse complement.
ATTAATAAATTGATATTATCATTTGATAGGTCGCTGATCAATATTTAGTAGAAGCTTATTAATATTTAATAAACTTTTATCAACTATTGATATGTGACATTTGTATATAGTATTAATTGGTGTGGTGGCGTTGTACCCTCTAACCTAACATATTGCCTTATATATGCTTTATAAGTAACTAATTTTTTTTATGGTTGTTGAAATAATTAAAAAAAAAAATAAAGTGTTATGGAAAAATTATTTAAAAAATGGGACTTTCTAAATTTCACCTAACCTATATTAACCAAACAAGCTGCTTACATATCACGATAGTATATAATGTATGTAGAATCGTAAACTATATATCAGTCCGTTTTTTTATTAATATTTGATAAACCGCCGATCAATAATTGATAAACTGTTTATTAATATTTAATAAACAGTTTTACTAATATTTAATAAGCCGTTTATTAATATTTAATAAACTGTGTATGAATATTCGATAATGACCGATTTGGGAACGATCTAAGTAAACCGTTTGTCAATTATTGATAAATTTTATTAATATTTGATAAATTCTTTTCTCAGTGTAGTCGAGAAGTTGATTTCCTGTGAAAAATATTTACAGGTCTCCTAAAAATATGGTTGATGGCTTAAACGATCCGGAATGGCGTCTAGAAAATGACGATTTTTGGATTTTTTTGGAAAAGAAAATTACAATTGTTATTAACAAAAAACCGTTAAAAAAATTAGCCGTCCAGCTTTTTGGCAAAATCTCAAAAAGTATAAGCGATAGCTCACATATTAAAAGAGTTTCTGAAAGAGCAGAAAATTTTAGTAAAAAAGTTCTCGACTCCCCGAATTGTAGCTCCAATATTTATAATTTTAATTTGACATTGAAAATCGGCTTTTGTGCGGCAGTTTCGGCATGTGCGCGCCGCCACTCTAGTGAGCGTAGTTTTTAAATAATTTTTTTTATGCAATTAAATATTAATTACAAAATTTGAAATAATTCTAGTGTCATCTAGAAACCAAAGAATATGATTCCGAGGTAATGAAAGTTGTATCACCATTTTTCAAAAAGTTATTCAATTGTTAATCAATATTTTTTTTACGGGTTTTTTGCTGTCATAAAAGGCGGTATAAAAGTTTAAATAATTAATCTAAAAATTTTTTGTTTCTTGGAGCCCTTTTTATAAACATAGTCAACAAGATGACGTTATGAAAGTTTATAAAATATTTTTATTTCATTAATTATTAATTTTTAAAGTAACAAAAAAATTAAAAACTTAAATAATGTATGTTAAGTAATTTTTTTTTTTAATTTTAAGCTATAACTGATTTCATATTCTCGTTAGGCATTATATGATTACTTTTTAGATTTTTTTATGCCATTTGTTTATAAATTTTTTATAAACAAATGGATTATTTAAATATTTTTGAAAAATTTTTTTTCACCCAATTGTTAGCGTAAGGAAATGATGATTTAAAATAAAATTTTTTTCTTAAAACCAATATCTTTTTGCTTATAATTGTTTTTTTCATATTTTGATTATTTAAATAGATAATTAAGATATCGGTTTTTTTAAAATCATAATTTGCATTTCAAAATATAATAGAAAAAAAAATTTGTTTAGTCAACAATTTATTTATTTTGATTTGTTTAACAATTTGTTATAAACAATTTTTTTTTATTTTAATTTTTTTCTAGAACATAAAAAAATTACAAAACAGCAACCTGCAACAATATAACAAAGAAATTTTTTTTTCAATTTTTTAAAAAACATCTGGATTTTGGAGCACGACAAAGTCCAAGCACTGACTCGATTTGTCAACAACCAAATTGCTGTAACTTTGCAACAATTGCAGATACAGTTTTCGACCTTTAAGCCGTTTTTATACAGTATGAGTTAAGCTTTCTTATAAATTTTAAAACTAACGTTTATCTGTTGTAGTTCTCTAACAACACGCATTTATTTATAAAAATTATAAATGCGTTTTTAAGAAAAAAATTTTTTTTTTAAATCATCATTCCCTTACGTTAACAATATGGTGAAAAAAATTTTTCAAAAATATTGCAATAATCCATTTGTTTATAAAAATTTATAAACAAATGGCATGAGAAAATTTGAAAAGTAATCATATAATGCCTAATGAGAATATGAAATCAGTTATAGCTTAAAATTGAAAAAAAAAAAATTATTTAACATACATTATTTGAATTTTTAATTTTTTTGTTACTTTAAAAATTAATAACGAGTGAAATAAAAATATTTTATAAACTTTCATAACGTTAACTTGTTGAGTATGTTTATAAAAAGGGCTCCAAGAAACAAAAAATTCATAGATTAATTATTTAAACTTTCATACCGCTTTTTATGACAACAAAAAACTCGTAAAAAAATGTTGATTAACAATTGAATATCGTTCTTGAAAAATGGTGATACAACTTTTATTACCTCGGAATCATATTCTCTGGTTTCTAGATGACACTAGAATTATTTCAAATTTTGTAATTAATATTTAATTGCATAAAAAAATTATTTAAAAACTACGCTCACTAGATTGGCAGCGCGCGCATGCCGAAACTGCCGCGCAAAAGCCAATTTTCAATGTTAAATTAAAATTATAAATATTGGAGCTACAATTCGGGGAGTCGATAACTTTTTTACTAAAATTTTTTGCTCTTTCAGAAACTTTTTTAATATTTGAGCCATCACTTATATTTTTTGAGATTTTGCCAAAAAGCTGGACGGCTAATTTTTTTAACGGTTTTTTGTTAATAACAATTGTAATTTTCTTTTCCAGAAAAAATCCAAAAAACGTCGTTTTCTAGACGCCATTCCGGATCGGTTAAGCCATCAACCATATTTTTAGGAGACCTGTAAATATTTTTCACAGGAAATCAACTTCTCGACTAGACTAGCATACCCTATTATGTAAGTCTTAATTCTTACGCCTAAAAGGTGAAAGGTGCGCAGAATAGGTTGCGCACAAAAACGTAACGAGTTCATTCGTTCAGTAGATTTTACTCCTCATATTTCTTTCATACCGGGGGCCTTATATGAAAATCGATTCTTAAGGAGTAAACTCCAAAAATATTAATTAAAATAAATTTCACTTTCGTTTGTTGAAAGTAGGCTTTAAAAATTGAATTTGTAATACAAATAATTATTTTTAATTAAAAATTTATGAAGACAATATCTTTATTTCTTAAACTATTTATTAGTTGAGTATACAAACTGCGGCTTAATTAAATTGGAGTACTTCAATACTTAATTAGGACTTTATTGTTTTTTCAGAAGTTATTATTCATCTAACGAAATACTCTCAGAATTCTAACTTCATTAAACGGTAAGAAATTTTAATTATTTGCAATCAGTAATTACAAAAAAAAATTCGACATTTTTTCAGAAAATATGACGTGTACTTTATATAGTAAAATATTTTTTTTATTTTCGAACCATATTTTTAAAGTCAAAATTAAAAATGTTGTGAACTTGCCAATAAACTATTTAAGGTTAAACTTTAACATTAAAAAACTTTGAACCGAGAGGAATAAGCGAAAAATCATAAGAGACCTTTTTTATAGATTGTCAAATTCCCTACAAGATTGCGTATCAACCTTTGCGATCCGTTGACTAGATGTTGAGTAATAAAATTTTAAACATAAAAAAATTTTTTTGCTATGTTGTTTAAATGGGAAATAAAAAATTGCAAACAGGCATCTCTTAAAATTAATATTAAGAGCTCAAATTTTAACGGAATTTCTTTTTCATCATCTCAAACAATATTTTCACTGTAACTAAAGAAAAAAAAATAGTCAATTTTTTGGCCTATCCTAATATATATATATATATATTAGACTGATTAAAAAAAATCGAATATTTTTTGTTTTCTTCATTATATCAAAAATATTGTTGGAAATGACGAAAAAAAAATACTGTGAAAATTTGAGCTCTTAATATTAATATTAACAGCTGCCGCATCGCAATTTTCTATTTCCCGTTTAAATAACATGGGAAAATTTATTTTTTAAGCTATGGAATTTCGTAGCTCACGGTGGGACCAATACTTTTAAATATTCGAGACACATCTTAATGGGAAATTTGATGTTCTATAAAAAAGGTCTCTAATAATTTTTCAATATTTTTATTCCTTCAAAAGTTATTCGAAGTTAAAGTTAGATTGACGATAAATTTTTATATTTTTCAATTTTTTTGACGCAACCATCAATTTTTTCGGAAAATTTTATAGGACATTTTTTGTAGAGCATTTTATTTCCTATAACTTATCTTCGAGAAAATTCTGGATATTTCTCACAAGTCGTAAGTTATTTGCAATTAACTGAAAATTTTAATATATAACTGAGAGAAAAAATAGGTTTTCGGAACTAGGAAAGCGTAGTAAAAAAACATCTCAGCTATTAACTGTAGTACCGTAACTAACATGTTATAGTAAATAGTACTACAAAAAAGTAGTCGATTACACTATTATGCAGTTGAATACACTACGATGATACTAAGTGAACATGACTGTTCTGAGTTGAGTAATTTAAATTAAAAATTTCTAGTCAGCGCAATTATACGATATGGTAATAATTTAATATTTACATCAAGTAAGATCAACCAATTGAACATAATTTTCTTAACTAAAAAATTAAGTCAGCGTAACTACATTATTTTGTTACGGCTTATCATTTATATTAAGTTAGATGAACTACGTTACGCTGGGTTGTTTGAGCTAAAAATTTTATAGTATATTTTACTAAGAAAGCATAGTCATTCAGACTTTTCATACATACTGTCTTCCGAAATTTTGTTTTGGTTTAAAAACTTTTATTTTTTATTTTTTAATATCGAGAAATTATTCAAGGAATTATTAATGTCATTATGTAGTTAAGCATCTACTATATGACCACCAAAACAGGCACTTGTCACTGTCAAATAACAGAGGAGTATTCGTGGCAGAATCATTTTCAAGTATGGAATATAAAAACTCTAAAATGTCTATCTAACCAGGAACAGCACAAGAAGTTGAGTGTCATCTAGTGGCGAGCACTGAACTACTTCCACTGCTGTCTAGCACCGGTGACTTTCTCTTCTTCCACATATATATTCTCCCAAAAAATATTTCTCTTAAGTCTTTTACATTAAAAATCAAAGAAAATTAAAGAAAAAAAAAAAAAAAAAAATTGACAAAATGTCGATACCACCAATCGTCAGCATTTTTTCCGAAACGAATTTCTAACGTATCGTCCAAAGACCATTTTTTTTTTTTTTTTTTTGTTAACTAATGTTAGAAACAAATAGACTTTTTCAGTCCTATTTATCGTCCAGAGACTTTTTTTTGTTAACTAATGTTATAAATAAATCGATACGATGAAAATTCGTTTCAGAAAAAATGCTGTCGATCGGTAGTATCGTCTTTTTGTCGACTTTTCTCATTGGTAATGTAGTTTGAAAAAAACCCATTTGTTTATAACATTAGCTAACAAAAAAAGAAGGTCTCTGGACGATACGATAAAAATTCGATCGAGAAAAAATGCTGTTGATTGATGGTATCGTCATTTCTTTGATTTGTTTAAACCAAATAGGACTGAAAAAATCTATTTGTTTAAAACATTAGTTAACAAAAAAAAAAGTTCTTGGCACGATACGACAGCAATTCGATTCAGAAAAAATCCTGTCGATTGGTGGTATCAACATTTTGTCGATTTTTTCAATCCAATCCGGACTGAAAAAATCCATTTGTTTATAATTTTAGTTAACAAGAAAAAAAAAATCGGTCCGTCAGTTGACCCTGCGGGCCAGCCTCAAAACTTCCCGCAGTTTTCGAGCTCTTCGAGCTCGAAAATACTTTTGAGTGCCTTTGTTTTTGAAAAATAACGTTTTTTTCCATTTTTTTCTCCAACGATATCTCTCGAACGAACTCACCAATTGCAACGGTTGAGGTGGCAATCGACGCGTTTTATTGAGTTCTAGAGCTGATCAAATTTTAAAATTGATTTATCGAGTGGTTTTTGAGAAAATTCAAAAAAACTAAAAAAAGATTTTTTTTTAATTCTTTCGTTCACGGTTTCTCTTGTACGAATGAACCGATTTTGATGGCTGAGGTGGCATTCGACGCAGCTTATAAAGTTTTAGAGCTGATTAGATTTTGAAATCAATCCATCGAGCGAATTAAAAGTTATTCAAAAAAAACATTTTTGAAAAAATTTTATTTTTGAAATATCTCCGAACGTACCCGACCGATTAAGCTCAAATTTTCACCTTGACGATCAAGATCGGTTCATCCGTTCAAAAGTTACAGAATATTTACATACGTACATGCATACATACATACACTCGGACATCATCTTGAATTTCCTCTGTTTATTTGACAGAATGGCATGTGCCTGTTTTGGTGGTCCTATAATAAATGCTTAACTACATAATCAAATTAATAATTCCTTGAATAATTTCTCAATATTAAAAAATAAAAAACATGTTAAATCAAAAAAGTGACTGATTCTATTAACTTGTAGTGAAGCAAATAATAAAAATATTATTGTCAGTACTGCTCTAGTCGTTATAAGAACTTTTTTTTTTCTTTTTTATAGTTATATCAACTATTCGAAATCTATTATGTAGACGTAGTTACTGGTACTATTTTAATTTATTGAAATAAACTATGAATAAATTATTGTAATTACTGCGAAGGATTACGTTACAAAAACTAATTTTTCATAGTTATATCAACTACTTACGATCAACTAGATTAAAACGATTACTTATACTATTCTAATTTATTACAGCAAACTATTCAAACACTATTTTTCTCCACTGCTAAAATCCAAGTTTTGATAACTTAATTATTATAGTTATATCTACTAATTCATTTCCGCTGAGCTGAAATAGTTACTAACACTACTTTAATTTATTGAAGCTAACTACAAAATTATTATTGTCAGTACTGCCCAAGCTTCACTTGCAATAACTTTTTTTTCAAGTTACATCAACTACTCAACGTTAACTAAGCCGAAGTAGTTACTGATACTATTTTAATTGGTTGACGCAAACTATAAAACGTAGTGATTATTACTATTAAATCTTAAGTAGCGAAGACTATTATTTTATAATCGTTATAACCAGGTAAAAATTGTTTATAAAGAATAGTTGGTGTTACTATTTTGCATTAGTTTCGTGGACTGCCGTGTAGTACCACTGACTACGAAAACTAGTTCAGAGAAGTAATATTTAATATTTGAGATGTCGTAGTTTAGGCTACTATGCATTTTTCTCTCAGTGTAATTAATTTTAAGCAACAAAATTTAGATTTTTTAAGAAGATTTCCAGTTAATTGCAAATAACTTACGACTTGTGAGAAATATCCAAAATTTTCTCGAAGATAAGTTATAGGAAATAAAATGCTCTACAAAAAATGTCCTATAAAATTTTCCGAAAAAATTGATGGTTGCGTCGAAAAATTTAAAAAATGTAAAAATTTATCGTCAATCTAACTTTAACTTCGAATAACTTTTGAAGGAATAAAAATATTGAAAAATTATTAGAGACCTTTTTTATAGAACATCAAATTTCCCATTAAGATGTGTCTCGAATATTTAAAAGTATTGGTCCCACCGTGAGCTACGAAATTCCATAGCTTAAAAAATAAATTTTCCCATGTTATTTAAACGGGAAATAGAAAATTGCGATGCGGCAGCTGTTAATATTAATATTAAGAGCTCAAATTTTCACAGTATTTTTTTTTCGTCATTTCCAACAATATTTTTGATATAATGAAGAAAACAAAAAATATTCGATTTTTTTTAATCAGTCTAATATATATATATATATATATATATATATATATATATATATATATATATATATATATATATATATATATATATATATATATATATATATATTATACTTTCCACCCACAGGCTATTTATCATGTGAGTTTTTACGTGAAAAAAACCTCTGTTCCGAGCTTACCTTGAATTAACATCAGTGTTAACATTTTATTTTTTCTAGTGTTATTTCGTTCTATGCATCAAACGTATGTATTTAAGGATATAGATATTTACCGACTAGTATGTTTGTTAAACCGATTTGCAAATCGAGTGCATTTTGAAGTCTTCGCAACATCGAGCACTTTCACAATCCATTCTCTGTATATTCTCTTCACTCTGGTATTTAAAATTTTTTTTTAACGTAATTGTTTTTTACTCCATTATTTTTGCTTCTCTTTTGTACATAAGCTTTTTTTTTTAATCGTCCATATACACTGAGAAAAAAAATTTCTTCTGACAACTAAATTTTAGTTATGACAAAGAAATGATTCGATTGCCCTTTGCCAATCATATATTTGGTTGATTTAATGGAATATTTTATAATCCACCAACAAAACGAATCATTAGAGACTGCAAAATATTTAGTAAAGATAATTACGCGTTAAGTAGCAAGCATAAAATCAAATTGATTGCCTGTAGAGCTTATAAAGTAGTCATAATGAAATATATTAGTGAGCCTTAGAGAATGAGTTATTAATAATAATTAAATATTATTTTAAATTGAAAGAATATTTATTTAACGATTAAATAAATGGATATGTAGAAAAATAATTAATTTCCTTGAGACGTACTTTTTTTTGTACTACGAGTAAAATTATTCAGGAAAACATTAATATTAAACATGAATGTCATCGTATAATCAGGACACCCCTATATTACTAACAAAAAAGCAGCAAGTTACACGTCCCATGAATGCTTTAAGTTGCGAATATAATAATTCTGAAATAATTTTCTTACCAGGGACACTGCAAATGGTGGGCGCGATCTAGTGGCGAGCACCGAACTATTCCCGGTACTGCTGACTAGCACCATAACTTTTTAAATTAATAATCATTAGGTTTAAGTATATATTTATTAACCTTGAAAATATATATATATATATTTATTCTAAATGAATATATTTTTTTGTGTCTAAGTAATATTTATTAGAGTTAATATAATAATATTTTGCTTTCATATTTGGGTTTGTTGGCACTATAAAATAATTTAGTTGTCTATTAAATAAATATTTTCTTAACTTTACCAAATGATTTTATTATCTTAGAGAGAGAAATATTAATGTCAACCAAATAGAGTCTATTAAATCATATGTTAAAAATTACAAAATAGATTATGTTGACGTAATAAAATTTAGTTATCCCAAATAAATTTTAGTTTAACAGAATTTAACAAAACCAATTTAATTGTCCGAAGAGAAATTTTTTCTCAGTGTAGACATCATCCATTTAAATATTTTTTAATGTCCTTTCCTTTCAAGTGGAAATTCCATATATTTTATTCCCATATATTATTTTTATATTATTTAATAAACCATATATGACTACGTATAGCTTGATCAGACTATTCATGGTCATATACATTTTTATAATAAAGTCGTGCTCATATCCCAGTAAAAATATTGACGTAAATTTGACGTCAGAGTGACGTTACACTATGTCATCATTTACGTAAGATATAAGTCCTGAATGAGTCAGGTGTGACTCATTATTTCGCACTTTGTTACGTAAGATTATGATGTAAAACTAATGACGTATTCATGACGTAAATGTAATGTCTGTGTAACATTCCATGACGTCAGTATGACATATGGGTTATGTCAAAATCATCAATCCGGAAAAAATATTTTTGAAAAAAAAAAACAAATTTAATACCGAATTTTTGATTTGATTATTACCGCACGAACGCATTACGAATTCAGAAACAAGATTTGATAGCAGTAAATGATGAAAAAACCCTGGGTGTCTGCTGGGTTCGAACACGCCCGACTAGAAAAAAATTTGTAAGACCTATTGGTATCCAATTGGATTCCCAATAGGGAACCCAACGTTGGGATGTAACGCATAGCTCAAGATGATCCCAATTGAGTCTTCCCTATTGGGTCCCAATTGGGTATACCAAACTATTTCCCAATTAGACATACCCTATAGGGTTTCAATTGGGTACACCCTTCAGAAACTTTAGGCTAACCCAATAAAACCCCACTAAAATCCCAACATAAAAAAAATGGCTTAAATAAATTTTTTATTTAAATCCTCTCATTACAGTAAAATTTTTTTTTTTATTTATTCAATTTTCGTTATTACTGTTAATTTATATTAGTTTTAACTAACAAAAAAAAATTAATTACTTCACAAATTCTCACTTTGCACGAGACATAATTTTTATAACCTATATTCACTATACTAGCACTTTATTATTATTTTTATCGATTATATCGCACTGCACTAGCACTTTTTTTATTATTATTTCTATCAATTATATTGCACGGTATTGTAACTGTAAATGATTCAAAAAATTACGCCTTGATAAGTTACTTAGAACGTTTTCCAATGCAAGAGTCACCTGTATTTGGGATTTGTCCACTAGTTATTTGTTTTATGCACGGACCTGTCTGAACTTGTTTACGCTTGTATTATAGTCACAAAATTTTGTCACCACGTGCATCACTGGTGTTAACATACACAACTATTCGATTTTTATCTTTACATATAATAATAGATAAGCATATGAAAGTAGTAGATATTTCATATGGATTATTTTTCCCTTAAAATTTTAGTTTTTTTTCAAGTTTATAATTAAATTAATAATCTGCAAGAGATCAAAACCCAATCGCAATTTTTTATTTTTATTTGGGCTTACCCAATATGTTCCCAATCATATCCCAATAGGGATAACCCTATTGGGCCTTCCCTATCAATACCCAATGGGGTTCCAATATATGCTTGGGGATAATTTCTAGTCGGGACGGCTCCTCTTGGCTGATAGTCCTGAACGTTGCTCACTGGTCCACATCACGAAAGTTCAAGTCTAGTGCTTAATTAATGTATTTAGAGTAAAATGCCGGAAGAGACAGAGTTCATAAGTTTTTGCGATGGATTTTTATAAAATTTAAAAAAACTCCATAAACTTATATGAAATTTTATAAAAACAATATTTTTCGGCCTCGATGATACACTGAGAAAAGAATTTATCAAATATTAATAAAATTGAGCAATATTTGATAAACGGTTTACTTAGATCGTTCCCAAGTCGGTCATTATCAAATATTAATACTCAGTTTATTAAATATTAATAAACGGCTTATTAAATATTAGTAAAACTGTTTATTAAATATTAATAAACAGTTTATCAATTATTGATCGGTGGTTTATCAAATATTAATAAAAAAACGGACTGATCTATAGTTTACGATTCTACATACATTATATACTATCGTGATATGTAAGCAGCTTGTTTGGTTAGTATAGGTTAGGTGAAATTTAGAAAGTCCCATTTTTTAAATAATTTTTCCATAACACTTTATTTTTTTAACTTCCCGCTAAGAAAATCGAAGATTTTCAAAAATTTCGGAAAGTTATTGTTTTCACCCCGATTTTCGAAAATCGAAATTCCAACAGATGTCGACGTTTTGAGGTTCTAGGAAGCTATTTTGACTAAATTCAAGATGATGTCCGAATGTATGTATGTATGCATGTACGTACGTATGTAAATATTCTGTAACTTTTGAACGGATGAACCAATCTTGATCGGCAAGGTGAAAATTTGAGCTTAATCGGTCGGGTACGTTCGGAGATATTTCAAAAATAAAATTTTTTCAAAAATGTTTTTTTTGAATAACTTTTAATTCGCTCGATGGATTTATTCGAAAATCTAATCAGCTCTAAAACTTTATAAGCCGCGTCGAATGCCACTTCAGCCATCAAAATCGGTTGATTCGTTCAAGAGAAACCGTGAACGAAAGAATTAAAAAAAAAATTTTTTTCAGTTTTCTTGAAATTTCTCAAAAACGACTCGATAAATCAATTTTAAAATTTGATCAGCTCTAGAACTCATTAAAACGCGTCGATTGCCACCTCAACCGGTGCAATCGGTGAATTCGTTCGAGAGATATCGTTGGAGAAAAAATGATAAAAAACGTTACGTTTCAAAAGCAAAGGAACTCAAAAGTATTTTCGAGCTCGAAGAGCTCTAAAATGTAATCTCGAACATGTTTTCGAGCTCAAAGAGCTCGAAAACTACGGGAAGTTTTGAGGCTGGCCCGCAGGGTCAACTGACAGACCGATTTTTTTAATTATTTCAACAACCGTAAAAAAATCAGTTACTTATAACGCATATATAAGGCAATTTGTTAGGTTAGAGGGTACAACGCCACCACACTCATTAATACTATATACAAATGTTACATATCAATAGTTGATAAAAGTTTATTAAATATTAATAAGCTTCTACTAAATATTGATCAGCGACCTATCAAATGTTAATATCAATTTATTAATATTCAGTCGATAGAAAGATCGATATTTGATATGTGTGGAATAATATTTAATAAATACAGTCGAATATTTGATACATATAATTTATCAAATATTAGTAAATTTTTCTCTCAGTGTAATTATATAAAATTTTATAAAGTTTCATCAAATTTTGAGTTTCTTATTGTGATGTAAAATTTGCAAAATATTATATCAAATTTTGCGAAACATTGAATAATTCCACAAAATCGTATGAAATTTAATCGATTGAACAATTGCGTCACTAAACTTTATAATTTTAATATTAAAAGATTTTAAACTGTCGTAACATTTTCTTTGTCATCCTAAATGATATTTTCGGTATATCATTTAAAAAAATAAAGTTAGTTTGTTTATGCTCACGCTAATGATTTAATCTAAAATGTCTGAATAATCTATTATCTAGAATATCAACTACTTTGGCTTCAAAAATATTTGATGTTTAGATGTTATTTACAAATTTTTGAAAATTCATTCTATGATGGTTTTATTTTAATAAATAGATGATAAAAAACTATGACTCGAAAATTACATCAGTATTGCGTAAAATACTGACTTGCCGCTGATGTAAAGAAATGATTTAAGAGTGACATCCATATTACGTATAACCGTGACATTGCTACTGACATAAATGTATGATTTTAAAATTACGTCATTATGATGTACCATAATAACTTTATTACGACGTAACAATGTGATGTAGACTTTGTCACGCGTACGTAATACATGAGTCATAACTGTGACGTCATACAAGAGTCATGCTTACATCAATATGATGTCATAAGTTTTTACATCATACTAAAGTCATGTAGAACGTCAGATTGACATTAAATTTACATAAGAGGCCGTGACATTTCTGTGACTTACGTATGACGTCAAAATAAGGTCATGTGTTCACTGGGTAATCATAATTATTTACATATTTGGCACAGTGCCTTATTGACTGCTTAACTGGTTTATATCGAGCCCATACTCGGTTATGTGGTGAGTTACTGACTTCCAGAAATACAATTTTATTGGGTGATCTCCTTGATACCTTGAAATGTCATTTCGATTGATTGACATCGATCAAAATGTCGTTTCAAAGTAAGCATTTTCTTTTTTGTTTCAGGAACCTGAGTACTTGCTCTGACGTCTTAGTTTGCGACGACTAAGTCAGACTATTATTTTTACCTCCAAACGAAGATCCATACCAAGTCATAAATCAACACGACAAATATTCCGTGATTTATTAACGTACGACAACAACGACATTTGTCGATGGACACAAACCAGTCTATGAACCAAACGCGATTGACTTTGGAACGGACAACTGATCTCCAAAAGCAACATAATTAATTAATTTAACGGGATCGAAGTCCACCTCCGTTTGACGGGAGGCTGATACCGCACCCTTTTGGGCATACTCGCGTTACGTATCCACTACCTTCTACCGTAATATTATAAAAGCGAAATGTGAGCATAAGCTCACATCAGCTTACCCTTTAGGCATGCAATGCATGCGGGTGCCTTACTTCCAGCCACCACGAGTCCAACCTCACTTGGGCACATCAATCCTCCCATCACAGGAAATAGAAAGACTCTGATCAAAGTGGGCTTGGAAAGGCTCCCCGTAGTACCAACTTCCTGTATTGGTCTTCAGGTTGCAGATTAGTGGTAAGACGCAACTTCTCCTCAATACGCTAAAAGGGTTTCTTCCGCTTATTAGCACTTGGGACTAGGACGGCAATTATGGTAAGTTGCTGTCAGTCGTCACTCAAAGTGCTTTTATCACCACACGTAGTGATAAAAATAGTAGTTTACGGGCTAGTATCTACCTGGTTTTTTAGACAGTCAGCGTGATTGGAATCGTCCACGCAGCGGTACCTATTAGTTTCCTCAAGCCAAAGACCACATTTACGATAGAAGCGTTTTGGCATATCTAGTGGAATCTGTTATGGTTGGAGTACTAGTCTTAAGACCCACGAAGAGGGTGGTTCGTACTTGGTCTCGCGGCCAGTAGATTGCGTCGAACCCCTTTTGAACCAAAAGCAACGTAATTAATTAATTAATGTAACGGGACCTAAGTCCACCTCCGCCGACCAGAGGCCGTTTCCTCGCCCTTTTGGGCATACACTCGTTGCGAGAGGTCCCTATCCTCTACCATAATATTATAAAAGCGAAATGTGAGCATGAGTTCACATTAGCTTACCCATTAGGCATGCAGTGCATGTGGGTGCCTTACCAACAGCCACCACGAGTCCAACCTCTTCTTGGGCCAAACACTGCTTCCATCTCAGGAAATAGAGAGACTCTGGTCACAGAGGGCTTGGAAAGTGGCCCCCCGTGGCACCAGACTTCAGCTCTGGTCAACCGGTTGCGTAGGATTAGTGGTGGGACGCAACTTCTCCCCATACCCATACGGGCTTCCTCCACTTATACTCACTCGGATGTAAGACAGCAGCTATAAGAGATTGCCCTCTGTTGTTCCCGAGTGATTATCACTGTATGCTAGTGATAAGTATTGTTTACGGGTTATTATCTCTTAGGCTTTTAGGCAGCCTGAAGACTGGATCACGCCCGCGCAGCGGTACCTATTGGCTTCCTGCAACCACGGAGTTGCCACATGTTACAAGGTGCAAAACATGCGGGCACCGCTAAAGGTTGGAGTACTGGTCCCAGAACCCACGAAGAGGGTGGTACGTACTTGGTCTGGCGCCCCCTAGAGGGCGCCAAAACCCCTTCTGGGACCAAAAGCAACGTAGCAATCGTGACTCAGAAATGCAGAGTCATGTTTAGCTGACACGAGTAAAATCGTTTTTTTTTATATAAAATAATTATTCGCCGATTCAAAATCTTTAATCGTCATGAATCGTCGTTAATCGTAAAATAATATTGCAATTTCTGGTCCCACATGAAGATTAAAAACGATTCATGACGATTTGGAATTTTAGATTTAATCGACATGAATCGTCTTTAATCATAAAAATAATAAATCGTCTTTTGACGATTAAATGTGAAGAACCATGCCGATTATGAGTATTAAAGATGGTTAATGATAAGAAAATTTTTAATCACCTCAAATCGTATTTTCTAATCAGGGATTATGAATAATTAGCTTTTCGAGAAAAAAAAAAATCGATTTTTTTTAAACACTCTAACCCACAGTTTCCTATATGGATTTTCCATATGGGAACCCAGATATCCATGGTTTCCTCCATGAATTTTTATATAAATACATATACTCTTACACTATTTTGTATAGATTCGTACATAAAATCCATACTTTTCTACATGGATTACTATGGGTTCCCCTACGTATTACACATTCTCATCCACGATCATACATGATTGAGTAGATTTTGTATTAATCAGACATGGTCATGTATACTCATGCGAAGTCATACTCAGTCATGCAATCCAATGCATGAACATTAATTTCCCGTTATACATAGTCATGCATGACTTAACATGACTCATGCGTGACCAAGCATGACTTGGTATGCATCATGCGTGATCATTCATGATTAAGCTTAGTCATGCATAAATATCGCACGAATCATGTGTGACTATTCTTTCCTCGCCATGCATGATTGAGCGTGGCTTTGCATGATCATGCATGTATGTATATGAATCATGAGAAGTCATGCGCGAACATGCGTGGATCATACACGACCATGCATTGATCATGCACAACCATGCCTGAATCATGCTTGATCATGAATGAATTATGCATGATCAAGCATGAGTGTGCATGATGATTTTTTCCCGGGAACCCAAAAATTTTGAATAAGTCCAACTTTGAGGCTTGATATCTTCGAAACGGATTGACTTAGGAAAATCTTTGTGCAAACCTTTTTTATAGAGCGTTTAATTTCCTAAAAGATCATTCCTTAATCAATCTTATTCAGCGATTCGTTGTCAAGTAACAACGTTCCAAAGTTGAATAAAATGTTTTTTTATGTTTTTTCAATGGGAAACCCGTATGGAAATAACATATATGGTCAAAATATATGTAAAAATATATGATATATATCAAAAAATATATCTGGCCAATTTAACTATATTTTCTGATATACTTTTTTTTTTTTTTGGATTAAAAAATATAATATTCATTATATACGAGTCCGTATATGTTTAGCATACATAAAATATATATGTCATTCATATACAAAAAATATATTTTTATCATATACGAAAAATATACTTTGATCATATATAAAAACATATTTATATTGTGTATGGAAATAAAAAGTTTCTTATTCGTATGACCAACTCCAATTAAATTAGATCTAAATCTTAATATACTCTTTAAATTGCAGATAAAATTTTCAAAATTAGTTAATTTGATACGAATATATGATAAACCCATATGCATTAGGGTGTCCGTTATTTACCAAATTAGATTTTTTTACTTGGCCATGATATAAATCATTTATTTGTGATCCCAAAATAATAAAAAAATAAAAAAAATTATTCTGATGCCGTTTGACCCTTCCTAAGTAATGATACATTCTCATTTTAGTACAATGAGAAAAATCTTATTATTTGATTAAAAATAAGTGCACAGCGATGAGCAATACATATTTTTGTAGGAAATTTCCCGCTCTTCAAAAAAGGTTTCTTATGTTTTTTTCGTGAATCCAACTGTTTAATAGATATTGAAGGTCAAAGTTTGATTTGTTTAAAAAAATTGGCGTTTTTATTTGAAATTTGATAACTCTCTAACATCTAGACATAAAATTGAGCGCTATAAATTTTCTTGTAGAAAATTTATCGCTCTTGTAAATCCAACCATTTAAGTGATATAGAAGCTCAAAGTTGATAGATTTAAAAAACGCCAATTTTTTTAAACGAATCAAACTTTGACCTTCAATATCTCTTAAACAGTTGGATTCATTAAGAAAACATAAGAGACCTTTTTTGAAGAGCAGGAAATTTCCTACCAAAATATTTATTGGTCATCGCTGTGCACTTATTTTTAAGCCAATAATAAAATTTTTCTCATTGTACTAAAATGAGAATGTATCATTACTTAGGCAGGGTTAAACGGCATTAGAATAAAGTTTTTGATTTTTTTTTTTATTATTTTTGGATCACAAATAAATAATTTATATCATGGCCAAGTAAAAAAATCTAATTTAGTAAATAACGGACACCCTAATATACATATCCATACACCGAATAAGATATATGCTAAAATATAATAAAGAAAATATATGGTGCCATATATATTATAAATTATATGCTACCATATATTTCATTTCATATAAAAATTTTATGTTTTTTGAATATAAAAGGAAATCTATAAATACAATATATTATAAGGTAAATGTAAATGTATATATAGCTTCATATAAAAAACATATAAATTACATATATGGAATACATATATTTACTACTGTATATAATTTTATATTAAATCGGCCAAAATCGCTATATGATTTTTTATAATATACAATATAATATATCATATATTTTTCTATTGCAAACATATATGATTTTATATATTTTAACCATATATTGTTTTTTCATACGGGAATAGAAAAGTGAGAAGCGCCACCTTTAAATATTAATACTAAGGGTTCATCTTACAACAGGATCTTTGTCTAGGGATACTCTGTCGATTTTTTAATATTTTTCGAGAAAAAAAAACGTCGATTTTTTTAAACACTCTACTGTGGGTACCTGGATTTCAATGTTGACATGGCGCAGATTCCCATGGAAAATCGATGTAAAATTCCACATGAGATTCAATACGATTCCCATATGGATTTGACATGGTGTGGATTCCGATAGGAACCCATGTGAAAATCTATACTGGGATCTATGCTTGAATACTATATAGAAAACCATATCGGAATCTATCCGAAAACGCCATGTGGAAACTCACATAGAAATCTAGGCTGGATTCCCATATGGATTTTTTTGATAGGATCGGGAAAAAATCATAATGTATGATCAAACATGATCATGCATGATTCAGGCAAGACCAAGCGTAGTCAAGCATGGATCATTCATGAGTCATGCACGATCAACCATTAAAAATATTTTTAATAATAATGTAGTCAATATCCATGATTAAAAACTCCGATTGAATACGATTAAAATTCGATCGAGTTTCAATCGGATTTAGTTAAAGGTTTTAATCAGGGATAATGATATATTTTTGACAAAAAAAAATTTAAATAACTAACCATTTATTTTCATTTTGACGATACCCTGGTAGAAAGTGCCAGACAACCGCCCTACTGTCGATCAGCACCCGATCGGGGAGTAAAAGTAAAGCCCGATGACATGTACCCGAAACGGTGCCAGACCAGGAACGATTTCGTTGCCCGAACTATCGAAAACCCAGTTAGGTAACTAGTCAGTGAGAATCGTGTTAGCCTCATTTTTCATACCCAGTCGGGAGCCTGTTAAGTTTGAATATATATCCCGAAAACCATTAACCCGATCGGGCAACTAATCGGGCGAAATGTTATGAGCCCGATTACACTAACCCGCTTGGTTGCCCGAAGTAGCTAAATATCTATATCCCGATAATTTTTCACCCGATCGGGTAACTAATCGGGCAAAATGTTATGGACCGAATTATACCAGCCCGCTTAGGTACCCGAATTGATGATCCTTCTGCCGACCCGACTCATCTACTCTAATATAGAGAATTTTTACATTTTTATTTTTTACATATTATAAATATGGTATCTACTTAAATTATAAAAAAAAAAAGTAAATAAAGTAAAAAACTACACTAACAGAACAAAAAAAATTTTCCTCAAATTACCTATAGATTATCTAGTACAGCTAAAGTCAGTTATCACTGTCGGTTGCAGAGCCAAGTCGTTAAAGCATCGGTCTTTCGTATGTAGGGTCCCGGGTTCGAATCCCACTAATGTGTGTGCGGTCGTTCATAAGTTTAGTATTTTTTCTCCGAATTAAAATTTCCCCATTCGATTAAAAATTAAATTATCCTCAAACCTGATAGTCCCTGCATCGCGAAAACGATCGAACGAAAAATAAAAAAAAATTGTTTTTTTTTTAATTTAATTAAAATTTCTATACATCCTTTCAAAGCGTACTGCACTTTAACCGGGTTAATAGTCGAGGCAATTACTAAAAACCCAATCAGGTTTCTGAATTCTTTCCTGATCATGCAGCAGAACGTATGCCCGATCGGGTGATTAACTGCCTACCCGATTATTTACCCGACCGGGCTTTTTTGCCGGGGCCATCTCAAAACGCATTACATTCTAGTCGGGATAATAATCGAGGCGATTTCTCGGGCCCTTATTTCAAAGCGGGCAAATTATGTGAAGCCTGGTCAGGTACCCGGAATCATTTCTACCAGGTTAGTAGTTAAAATTATTTTTTTTTTTTATCAGAGATTAAAATATATTTAATTTATAATTTTTGGTTCAATTAATAATTAAAATTAATCTTTTTTTTTTTTTTCAAAAAATAATTTATATTAATTTAATTGAAATTTTTTTTTTCGAATTAATTTAAGAATTGAATTAATAAATTCTTGCCAAATTGATAATGATAATCGATATAATTGCATTTGTTTCAATTCATAATTAAGATTAATATAATTGTTAAATTTGCTTGTAATTTATAACTAGAATTATTTTCATTTATTATTTGAAAAAAAAATATAATAACCAAATCAAGATTGAATTCAAATGATATTTTATTTTTTACAACCCTATGTTTTCAAAAGATGTTAAGAATCATCGTAAACTGAATGAGATAGGTTAGCCTAGTGGACAGTGGATGTGCTTCATAACATGACGGTTGTGAGTTCGAGACCCGTCACGGGTAAAATTTCAAAAGTACTTTTCAGCCAATAAACATTAACTATACAATTATACTAACAAAATAAGTTAATTTAAAATTGAATTATCATTACTTTTTCTTTTTTTTTTTTAATAATTTTAGGGGTTGTGCTTGCTCAGGCCTGATCATGTCTGAATATTGGCCAGCCATGAGCATGCGTAATTATGCATGAGAAAGCATAATCATGCCTGATCACTTGCCATTTATAAGTGTTTGACTGCATTGGGAGTTCTCAAACGCCACCTAGGTATTTTATATTTTTTTCTTAATAAAAAAAAAATAATAACTCGCCATTGCCTCACAGCTGGCTCAAAATAACTGACAGTAGGTGACGCTATTTTCGAATCAAAAGATGGTTCAGTATAAGCTGATAGCTGGTCATTATCTATGACTTACAGGTGGCGACGCTGTATGACAATGAAATCCTGACTCGTTATCACATCACAGCTGGCTCAAAATAATTATTTATTGATAACGCAGTTTTCAATTCAAAAAATGACCCACTGTAAACTTATAGCTGGCCACTATTAGGTAGATTTTTTTAGAAATCAGACTATTGCAATGGGTCTCATGGTCGAATTATCAAAGAATTTTGCCACCATATATCTTATTTTACCTAGTAGAGTCAAAAATAGCATCCACTAAAAAGTTTATATATGTATGTATGTATGTATGTATGTATGTATGTATGTATGTATGCATGCATA
>OZ024707.1:11395859-11422918 GCA_964016945.1 Microplitis deprimator | reverse complement strand
TGATATGCGATCGATGATTTTTGGCAATCTACGCCGAACATCGATTTTTCCATAATCCGTCTCTACCTTATTAGTAGAGACATAACAAGTGATATACCGCTGGACTGCATACACGCATCCAAGCAATTCTCTTTTTCGTATACTTTCTATTACTGTGTTAATTTCGTTAAATAAATAAAACATTTATTTAGCATAAATATTAGTTGGTTTTAATTGTTTATAATATTACCTCAACCACTAAATTGGTGACCCCGACGTGATTTCTTTTTAAGGGAAGCGTCGAACACGTGCATTACACAGTATAAAAATTCCGCGAGTTCTCGCATCGTTTTGCCGTGAATATTGTGTCGCGTTGCCGATTACTCGGCGAGACTGTGATTTTGTATTCACAGTTACTTTTGAGTGAATTTATTTTTGATTCAATTAGTGCAGTGATTTTTTTTTGTGTCATTGTGAAGTTTTTTATCTTTTGTTACCGCTGGTGCATTGCTGGGCATCTTATGGACGTTATGCCGTATCAGTGTTGATTCGAGAGACCTTTAGTGCAAATCGGATAGTGATAAAAGTTTTTGCAGGCTGTAAATAAAATTGCTTATTTCGTACAGTGTCGCGTTAAATTTTCCGGTAGCTACGTCATCGGAAATAGTTTCGAGGATTATGCCAGAGAGTCAGCCGAACATTCCTAAGTGACGAGTCATCGCTGGATACGTAGTAAAATTAAAATAAAATAATTTGAAGTGCAGGTGATATTATTATTTGAAATATTATTTTTATATTTTATATTTCAAAATGTACGCATCCGCCGCAGAGGAACTCGCTGCTTTGCGTAAGCAACTTGCACTGTTGACTGCCGAGTATAGCGAAATGCTAAGTCAGGAGCAACGTCCAAATTCACGATCCAGAGCATACCGATACCATCGTCCTCGGAAAGTTAAAAAATTCGACTATTGCTGGTATCATTACAAGCATGGTAAAAATGCCCGATCATGCGCACCCGGCTGTAAATGGCAGGGAAATGCCAACGAGAATCACTAGCGGCGGAGAGTGATTCTCAATCGATTTCACGCCGATTATATAGTAAAGATCGAGTCACTGGGACTGAGTTTCTCGTGGACACTGGCTCTGATCTATCAGTTTTTCCTCGCGGCTCGATGAAATCGCAAACAACTCCCATAGATTATCAGCTTTATGCCACAAACGGCACGATTATCGAAACCTATGGTTTATCATCACAAACGCTGAATCTCGGACTGCGTCGAGATTTCAAGTGGAATTTTATCGTTGCTGATGTCACTAAACCGATACTTGGGGCCAATTTTTTGAGTCATTTTGACTTGCTAGTCGACCTTAAACGCTGTAACCGGGCAGCAGTAGTTTACGACGTGAGAGTGCGGCTCTCTCGCTGTCTTGGTCTTGGTTTGGTCTTTCTCTCTCTCTCTCTCTCTCTCTCTCTCTCTCTCTCTCTCTCTCTCTCTCTCATTGCTGCCTGATTGTCAAGTTTGGCTGAGTTAGGCGCCCATGTAATAATTTCCAGTACAAGTCGCTGGTCAAGGCACTTTTCTAAAGAATCTTTTGATGGATTCTAAATAGGCTTGCTCAAGATGACGTAAACAAGTTGATCTTGTGAAAGTCTTGCGTAAGCCTGGTCTCAAATCCACTAGTTGTCTATGTCTTTATATGACTGTATCTTGCTGCAGACACTGGTCCACATATTTATATTGCAAGTCTTGCGCAAGACTTGTTTAAAAACTTTGTGTAATGTTTTACTTCAAGAATTGTACAAGAATCTTGAATATATCTTGCGCAAGATGTATTGATACAGTTAACTTGGCCATATCTTGCACCAGAATCTATCTGCAGATGCTTGGGCATATCACGCGCCAGATCTCCTCAAGACGTGTCATATTACACTGTCTATCTCACTCTTGTCTCTCTCACTTCATCCCCTCCATCGGCACACGTTACCAGAGCTCAGTGGTACTCAATGGAAGTTATAATCAGACAGAAAAACATTTTTAATACGGAGTTCCTTTGCAAAATTAGAAGTGCCGTAGTAATTACAAGTAATAGTATATTGTGTGACAAGGGATGAAACAAGACGATTTCAGACTAGGGTGAGGTTGGCTGCCCAAGCCGCAGGCGAGGGCTGACATCACCCGCAGTCTGAAATCGTGTTTTATCCTGAGTCACACACTATATTTTTCATGATTACCTGCATCGGAACTTAAAGATTCAGTGTCAGCAGCCAGTAAGAAACAAGTTAATTTCAAGCCGATGATGCGGAGAACTGTTAGAGAATGAAAAATATGTGATTTACAGTCACTTATTAAATAGAAAATAATACAAAAATATTATTTTCACTAATTTTTTAGTAATTTTATTTGGTTAATTAAAACTGTCACTTAAAAAATGAAATGAGTAAACTCAAGTGACAAGCAAACAAATGAAAGTAATAGGGCTGTAAATGAACCTTAAATATAACTAGCACTGGGCAGAAACAATTGTGTTTTTTCCCAAGGGTACAAATACCCATGTTTCTGCCCGCTGTGAAGGGATTTGTGAATTACGAATTTGCTAGCAGTTGCTTGCAGCATCGGCTTGAAATTAGCTTGTTTCGACGGGCTGTAGAGACACTGAAACTTCAAGTTTCGATGCTGGTATCATGAGAAATTTAATTTATAACCTACAATAAGATATGTTTTTTGATAGATCGTTTGATTTTAATAAAATTATTTTTTTTTTAGTTATTTAAGGATAACATGGGGAAATTTATCTAATAAATTTTACTCTTTAATTGTGAATAAAACTGGGCCTGCATGAATAATTACTCGTCCATTTCTAGATAGTCTTCAATTATGGGGTAAAAACACCCAATTTCAAGTAATTTTTAAATAAAAAAGAATAAAAAATAAAACAAAACGAATCTGTTGTTATTCTTTCCGTATTTATTTTATTTTTGGCCCAGGCTTATAACTCTAAATTGCAGGGTAAATTTTATCGAAAAATTCTCTCCGTATATGAAGTACGATAATGAAATGTTCTTAAAATTTTTTTTAAAATTGTAATCAGTTACTTTGATACTAAAATACAGATATTGATTATTTTTTTTTTTTTTGTTCTTTTAAATTGAAAATAAATTTTTTTAATTTTCACTTACACTTTTAATGCCAAGCTCTTAAAAAATTAGTGTTCTGATCAATTTCAAGAGCTTGACATTAAAATGAAAATAACTAAAAAACAATTCGGAATTTAATGAATTTTACTGGAAATAATTTGTAGAGAATAAAATTTTTAACGAAAAAGATTGTATAACATTCAGTGATAAGTCTGATAGTTTCGCCGGAAAAGTAAAAAGACCTCGAAATTTCTTATAGCTTGACTTCGAGCTCCAATAACTTTTGGACATATGGATTTATCACAAAATGACAAGAGACTTTTTTTGTAGAGCGTTCAATTTCCTACAAAAATATGTATTATTCTATTTGATCTATTGATCTGTTAACGAGTTAAAATTACTCGAAGCTTAAAAAAATTTTTTCCGTGTTATTTAAATGAGAAATCGAATTTTTCAATAAGCTCGGTCTGTAATCGACATAGAATATTTTATCTTTCGCGAGTAATTTTTTTGTGTGGTGAACTATCAATTTTCCACATGCACTTAAAAAAAAAAAAAAAATCTGAAAACCGCCTGACCCTATGTGCCAGCCCGAAAACTTCCCGCTGTTTTCGAGCTCAGAAAGCTCAATACTTTTTTGAAATTATTAAAGCATTGAATTCTCTTGAACGATTCATCCGGGTTTTCTGGTTGAGGCAGCATTCGATGCAGGTTATAGCTTTAGAAATGATTAGATTTTGAAATAGATCGATTTACTATAGTCTCGTCGAGAAGTTGAAAACCTGCGAAAAATAGTTACAGGTCTCCTAAAAATATGGTTCGTGGCTTAAACGATCCCGAATGGCGTCTAGAAAAGAAGCATTTTTTGGATTTTTTCTGGAAAAGAAAATTACAACTGTTGTTAATGAAAAACCATTAAAGACATCAGCCGTCCAGCTTTTTGGCAAAATTTCAAAAAGTATGAGCCATAGCTGAAATATTAAAAAAGTTTCTGAAAAAGCAGAGATTTTAGTAAAAAAGTTCCCGACTCCCCGAATTGTAGCTCCAATATTTGTAATTTTAATTTAACGTTTAAAATCGGCTTTTGCGCGGCAGTTTCAGCATGCGCGCGCCGCCACTCTAGTGAGCGTAGTTTTTAAATAGGAAACGGCTCCTTTCACGACAATTTACTAAGAGAGATTTTTTGTAGGGAATTCAATTTCCTTTAAGAATATACATGGCTCAAATTTTTCAGATAGATGTTTTATGAGTTTTGGTTAAAAAATAAAATTTCTGATGAAAAACTAATAGTCGTAATGATACACCTCTTAATATCATTATTAAGGGCTCAAACTTGCGCAATAATTTTTTTTGGTCATCAAGAATAATATTTTCACAGTATCGAAAAAAATAAAAAATAGTCGATTTTTTTGGCCCAGTCTGTTGAACGATATCTAGAAACGGACGAGTAATTGTTCATGCAGGCCCAGTTTTATTCACAATTAACGAGTAAAATTTATTAGATAAATTTCCCCATGTCGAATTTTTCGTGTTATCCTTAAATAACTAAAAAAAAAATAATTTTATTAAAATCAAAAAACATATCTTATTGTAGGTTATGAATTAAATTTTACTTGTAATTACTACGGCACTTCTAATTTTGCAAAGGAACTCCGTATTAAAAATGTTCTTCTGTCTGATTATAACTTCTATTGAGTACCACTGAGCTCTGGTAACGTGTGCCGATGGAGGGGATGAAGTGAGAGAGACAAGAGTGAGATAGACAGTGTAATATGACACTTGAGGAGATCTGGCGCATGATATGCCCAAGCATCTGCAGATAGATTCTGGTGCAAGATATGGCCAAGTTAACTGTATCAATACATCTTGCGCAAGATATATTCAAGATTCTTGTACAATTCTTGAAGTAAAACATTACACAAAGTTTTTAAACAAGTCTTGCGCAAGACTTGCAATATAAATATGTGGACCAGTGTCTGCAGCAAGATACAGAGTCATAGAAAGACATAGACAACTAGTGGATTTGAGACCAGGCTCACGCAAAACTCTCACAAGATTGTTATATGGGCGCTAGACCATAGGGGATGATTTTGCGCAGCAGGTGGCCGTGAATTGGTCAGTGCGCATAATTAAGTAGGGGTCAACGGAGGTTGACGTCTAAGACGAGCTGACCTAAGATGACACTCAAGTTCAGGCGATCGAGCTACTTGCCACGCATCAAACTTATCTTGTTCAGATTACTTACTCTGCGTTTATAATTTTGGATTTTAATTAAACAGTCCTGCCTACGGTGAAAATTTCTTTCGGGAAAATTCTGGTTTTTTGTAACTGGTTTATAAAACCACAAGTGACTTGTGAGTGTCTGTAAGGAGTGCCTGTGAACCAGCAGCCAAGGAACCTGAAGAAGTCCACCATCGAGACCAGAAGTCCTATGATGCAGCGACGTCCGGTTCCAACAGTACGTCGATTTTAATTAAACCAGATAAGATTCTTGATAAATTTTATATATATATTGATACCTGATAAAATTTTCTCTCTCTTCAACGCGACACTACGTAAATAATTATATATTTGGGTTGTGGTTAAATAAAACTTAATTTTATAGAATTTGATTGAGTCTCTAAAATAAAATTTCTTCAATCACCAGCGTCATTTTGAATAAGTTTATTTCAGCCGCGTGTCCGGTCAGAACGAGA
The DNA here is from genome assembly GCA_964016945.1 of Microplitis deprimator. NCBI lineage: Eukaryota > Metazoa > Arthropoda > Insecta > Hymenoptera > Braconidae > Microplitis > Microplitis deprimator. The sequence continues at coordinate 11,417,107 of OZ024707.1, read as the reverse complement.
TCTTTTCCCGTTTCCGAACCAACAATAAAATGATTGTAATTTATATTGATATTTAATGTTTTAAATTTAAATAATTAATATTATTCGGGAAATTTTATTAACTGTGGTTCGTGGCTACCGGACACGAAGTAGCCAGGGCCCACCGTTATATTTGGCGCCCAACGTGGGGCAATGCAAACGGCTCTAGCTCAAATTTTGAGCAGTATTGAGAATTTGACTCTGAATATGGGCTTTCAACAGGTAAATAATTCACAAGCGCCTGTACAGTTGAATACACAAACTGTTCGCCGTATAACTCACAGTTTTGGCGACGGGGAGTGTAGTACAGGTCACTTGACTCATGATACTAGGGCTGTAACAACACCAGCCCTCCCGGTGAATATACAACTAAGTACCAGTGGAATGAATAATGCTCACAACAATACGGCCGGTCTCAGTAACAATAATTTTAATAATAATTTAAACAATAATATGTACAATCATAGTAACAACCACCCCATTATTAATCCTAGTGGAATTTATAACAACAATTTAAATTATAATGGCAATAATTATCATAGTAATAATAATCCCGGTGGGATTCAACATAATAATTTAAATAATAGCCACACAATAAATAATTGCGGCAATAATCATAATGATAATTTTGAAATATTTCGGGATAATTCATTTGCCAATAATAATAATAATAATTTCGATAGAAATTACGATGGATATTTGATTAATAATGGTGGAGAAAGACACCAGGAGTTTTATAATCAACCTGGAGCGAATAATTTATTGATACCTAATGCCGCGGCGGTTTCGTTACGTAAATGGCGTGATATAAGAGAAATCGTGAGGGCTTGGCCAGTACGTTATCCGCAGGGCGATTTATCAGCCAATAGCTTTCTGGCTTCATTTGAAGCCATGGCGTTTCGTGAAGGTTGGCTTAGTACAGATTTAATTAAAATTCTTGGTTATCTTCTCGTCTGTAAGGTTACTAAATGGTATGATACGTACAGTAGGCATTGGACAGACTGTGACCATTTCAAACGGGAATTTTTAAGACCTTTTGGCTCCCAAAAGACGGATACCCAGTTTTTAATGGAAATTGGTCAGTTGAGACCAGAATCTGGTGAATCGTCAATTGACTTTGCATTCAGAATACAACAAAAATATGGTGAGATGCGTAACCCTCCTCCTGAACCGGAACAAGTTACGTGTATTCGAAATCACTTACTTAGAAGTCTCTCCACCTTAGTGTTTTCTAGGTCAGTAAATACTTATGATGACCTTTTATCGGTATTACATGAGGCTGCCGTGCTACTGGAGGAAAATAAACGTGCATCTGAGCCACCCGATAAGTCGCATGCTAAAACAAATGAAAAATCGCGTTTCTCAGCAGTACTACGTTCCCGCGTACTCCTATTTTGGTTGAGATGATGAACGATAAACAACCACTCGTTATCGAGGAAATTCGAGAGGGTAAAGATGGCAAATTGATTGTTTGTGCATCGACAGTAACTGTTCCGACTCTTCAGAATAATATCCCAGTAAATAGATCTCCAAATAATCGGGTACGTTATTCCTACAACGCGAATAATAGTGACAACTCAAATGCCACATCGCGTACGTTTAGTGAAGTTACTGCTGGTCGAAATTTTGACCAATACTTTTGTTTAAACTGTGGGCAAAATGGTCATCTATCTGAACAGTGTACTAATAACAGAGTAGATGTCTGTAATTTCTGCTTTAGAATAGGTCACGTCAGACAAAATTGTTTTAAAGCAAATGCCAGTTCATCTGGGTCCGGGTTTGCGGGAGGCCCCAATTTTCGTCCGTCAAACATCCCCGTCCAGCCAAATCATAACTCGAATAATAATATTTTTAATAATAATAGCAATAAATATAATTCAAATCGTGGGCAACCAAACTTAAATAATTTTAATAGGGGAAACCCGAATATAACTTCAAATAATTTTAAAAGTAATGACAACCGAAATTACCGTGGTAACCGTTCAAATCGTCTTGTTCATAATAATCACGTTAATGATAATTATGATAATATAAATAACGTAAATTACCACTCTAGTTGTGTCGAAGTCCAACCGACCAGTGCTGGCGATGTTAGTCGCACTGATCGTCCAAAAAACTAGCTTCGCCCTCCTATTCCCCGAGGAAAAAGGACGCGAAACGTAGAAGATCAATTAAACAAATAATATGGGGAAATCGGAGCCCTAGTCGCATTAAGTCACGTGGAGCCTGAACAAACCAATTAAATGTAAAAGAACTGAAGTAATTGATTTAAAAAATAAAATTTCGGAACCAGGCGGCGTCCTAGAGAGTACTGTCGGTCCGGTAGAAAAAAATGTAATGAATAAAAATTTAAGAATAAGACCTGACGGCGTCTTGAAGAGTACTGTCGGTCCGGGTAATAGAAATTTGGTGAGACCAGACGGCGTCTTAGGGAGAACTGTCGGTCCGGTTGTTCTAACCAGTGGCGAACAAATAGGTGATGTTATATTAGAAGATCAAGTGTTAAACTTGACTAGCTCCGTTACAAATAATAATGATATTAAATTTGAGACTGAGGTCGATTTATTTGACCTATGCAGCCCAGTTGCAGAAAAAAATAATTTAGATCAGGATTCAGAAGATGAAATTTGGTATGATGCTAACGACGAAATTAGTAGTGGTAGTGATTTAGTAAATTTGGATGTCGAAGAAAATTCATTTACGCAGTTTTGCGAGTAATATGATAATATGAACGGTTTATCTATATTTAATAATTTATCTGTTTTAAATAATGATCTATCTAATCTTAATAATTTATGTGTTTTAAATAATAATTTATCTGTTTTAAATAATAACCAACCGATTTTAAATAGTGACGAAATTAATTCATTCGTTTTAAAATCCGACGAAATTAATCATTGGGAAGGCTTGAAGGAAGAAGCACGGCCCATGGTTGATTTACCTATGTCTGATAATTTATTAGAGAGAATTTGCGCCAGTCTTGATCGTCCTTTTCCTTCGGTCGAAAATAATCTTAACGAAATGCATCGGAAAATTTTAGAGACTTTGGAAGTTAGTGATTTTATTGTGTCGATTGGTTCAGACGAATCTGAAGAACCAAGTTCCGTAGACGTACCCGGTATGCCATATTTATGTGGTTTGGAGCCACTTGAGAGTGACGAGGAGACTGAAAAGGAGTGGGAGGAAGAATTAGACCCAGGATTAGAATCTGAAGGTCCAGCTCTTAGCCATAGCTCTCCACCACCGTGTCCTTCGCCTTCGCGCGCGTCGTATCTTCCTGAGATACTAAGAGATAAGACATTGTCCTCACGTATCGCCAATCGTATTGCATCTCGGACTAAATTTTATACGGGTACTGGTCCTGTACCACCTACTATTACAGCTCGTATATCGGTGTCCATCTGGATATTCAGGGTGCAAGTTAACGATATTATTGATACAGGAAGTGAGAGGTCCTATATCAATCGGCGAGTATATGACCAAATACGTGAGCTTAGCTCTGGTCAATTACAACAGGATGATATGAACCGTCGGGGAGTTCTTCTTGCGAATCATACCCAATGCAAAACCATTGGGGGGGCTCCGTTCATAGTTCAAATCGGTGCAATAGCGGGAGAACAGTATTTGAGTGTCCTCGAGGACATGAGCTATTCAGTAGTCCTGGGTATGGACTTTGCTCTTCAGTTCGGGCTATTGATAGATTGCGCTACTAGAACTTGACAATTAAAAGACACTAACGAAAGTCATCCTTTTGAATTAATAAATTGTCGCGATAAACAAATTAGTTGTCAAACGTTGACTTCTGATCAACAGAAGGATTTTGATGCATTCTTGGAATCGGAAATGTTTAAATTCGCGGAGTTACCGAACCAAGGTCTAACTGACCTCGTGCAGCATACAATTGTCTTACAACAGGGAATGAAACCCATTCAAATTCGTCCGTACCGGCGTAGTCCTGTTATAACGGCGGAATTAAATAAACAAATAGACGAACTGCTAATTGGCGTTTTTGCGTTGACTACCGACCAATCAACAAATATACTATTTCACCTGCTCACCCTCTTTCGAATATGCTACGTATTTTTCGGTGGAAGGCTACGTATTTCTCGGTGGAAGGCAGAGGGCAATTTGAATGGGTACGTATGCCCTATGGGCTCGCGGGAGCGCCATCAACGTTTCAAAAAGCGATGGATAAGCTTCGCGAGAGGTTTGTGGATCGAATCCATGAAAGAAACCTACCGAGGTCTTGGATCGATAAAGTTTTCGCGTACTTGGATGACTGGGTAATTATAAGTGAGACCTATGATGAACACAAGGCTATTTTGATTCTTGTTTTTGGAATATTTCGCGGGGCTGGGTTATTAATAAATCCAAGTAAATGTGAATTTGCGAGATCTGAAGTAAAATTTCTGGGTTTTATTGTAGATAGAGAGGGTCTACGACCTGACCCTAAGTAAATTGCACCTATCGCGAATTTCCCTCGTCCAACGTCCCGTAAGCAAGTGCGCAGCTTCTGCGGGCTTGTGAACTGGTATCATAGGCACTTACAAAACGTCGCGAAAGTACAAGGACCTTTAAATAAGTTATGTAGCGTAAATACTGAGTGGAAGTGGGGTGATGAGGAGGAAAAGGCTTTCCAGGATCTTAAGCAAGCTCTTGTGAATTCTAAGCCTTTGGCTGTACCTCAGCCAGATCTTCCCTATTATTTATATACAGACGCGAGCAATACGGGGCTAGGCGCGTTCTTGGTTCAAAAGGAACCAAATACTGGGAAAGAGTTCCTTATTATATGTCTAAGTAGGCCATTGCGGGGTCGCTGAAACGCGTTATACTACAACCGAGAAAGAGTGTTTGGCGGTTGTATGGGCCGTGAGGAAACTAAGGTGTTATCTGGAAGGGTTTCCGTTTGTTGTAGTCACGGATAATGCTTCGCTAAAATGGCTTCACACGTTAAAGAATCCAACCGGTAGACTCGCCCGTTGGGCAATGGAACCTTTAGCCCACCGAATAACGATTGAACATCGTCGTGGAACTGAGAATGGAGGCCCGGATGCTTTGTCACGCTTATACGAGGACCAGGAGCCTGTGGAGTGGTCCGAAGTCCTCGATGAAATTAAAATTAAAGGCGTAGACTTTGTGCATATTCAAGTTCGCTCGTGGTATGATATAAAGAAAGCAAATGTACGGAAGTATCCGGAAAATTTCGTTGATTGGCTAATAAATACTGAGGATAAATTGGAGTATTTTAAGCCCGATTATTTAAAAGAATATATTGATGATCAAGATGCGTGGAAATTGGTTTTATCGGAGAGTGAGATTCCCGATATCTTAAAAGAAAACCACGATGTACCGGACGCGGGACATTTGGGTCGCGATAAGATGTATCATCGGATACGTACTCGTTATTATTGGCCTGGTATGTATCGCGATGTCAGCGAGTATGTTGAAAATTGTGAGACTTATACAAAGGTCAAATATAAACAGACCTCGTCTCAAGCGCCGATGCGCACGTGACAACCTATTGAACCCTGGGCCGTAGTCGCTGCCGACGTGACTGGCCCATTTCCGCGATCAAAAGCCGGTTATCAGTACGTGTTAATTGTACAAGACCTATACACGCGCTTCATTGAGGTCTTTCGCTTATAATCGTAGTTATCATGCCTCGTTACATATGTCACCATATTACTTGGTTTATGGCCCAGGCGCAGTCCCAGGTTGACGAAAATGGTGTAACTTTATTTAGTCTTTTTCAGCTTCCGAGCCCCAATCTCAAGTCTGGCGACGGGGAGTGTAACCGGGCAGCAGTGGTTTACGACGTGAGAGTACGGCTCTCTCGCTGTCTCGGTTTTGGTTTGGTCTTTCTCTCTCTCTCTCTCTCTCTCTCTCTCTCTCTCTCTCTCTCTCTCTCTCTCTCTCTCTCTCTCTCTCTCTCTCTCTCTCTCATCGCTGCCTGATTGTCAAGTTTGGCTGAGTTAGGCGCTAGACCATAGGGGATGATTTTACGCAGCAGGTGGCCGTGAATTGGTCAGTGCGCATAATTAAGTAGGAGTCAACGGAGGTTGACGTCTAAGACGAGCTGACCTAAGACGACACTCAAGTTCAGACGATCGAACTACTTGCCACGCATCAAACTTATCTTGTTCAGATTACTTACTCTGCGTTTATAATTTTGGATTTTAATTAAACAGTCCTGCCTACGGTGAAAATTTCTTTCGGGAAAATTCTGGTTTTTTGTAACTGGTTTATAAAACCACAAGTGACTTGTGAGTGTCTGTAAGGAGTGCCTGAGAACCAGCAGCCAAGGAACCTGAAGAAGTCCACCATCGAGACCAGAGGTCCTATGATGCAGCGACGTCCGGTTCCAACAGTACGTCGATTATAATTAAACCAGATAAGATTCTTGATAAATTTTATATATATATATATTGATACCTGATAAAATTTTCTCTCTCTTAAACGCGACACTACGTAAATAATTATTAATATTGTTTCTCGCGTCCAATAAATATATGCGCGTTTTAATAAATTTATTTCACTGTCGCTGGACGCTTACTCATTCCTAAAAGAAATTAATTTATAAGTAAAGGGGAATCTCTGTATATATTTGGATTTTGGTTAAATAAAACTTAATTTTATAGAATTTGATTGAGTCTCTAAAATAAAATTTCTTCAATCACCAGCGTCATTTAGAATAAGTTTATTTCAGCCGCGTGTCCGGTCAGAACGAGTCTACCTACATCCTGAGATCTTTTCCCGTTTCCGAACCAACAATACAATGATTGTAATTTATATTTATATTTAATGTTTTAAATTTAAATAATTAATATTATTCGGGAAATTTTATCAACTGTGGTTCGTGGCTACTGGACACGAAGTAGCCAGGGCCCACCGTTATAACGTAAATGCTTACGCAACGGCATTACAGGTTTGACATCATCCGGTTATTTCCACGCAACAACTGCATTGGACAAAATCAAGGCTGTGGATGGTGATTCCGTTTATATGAAATCGCTACGTGAGTTCGCCGATATCACACGACCTGATCCATCCGACAATAAAAAAAGGAAACATTCAACGGTGCACCACATTTGTACAACACCTTGTCCACCTGTTTCTAGCAAAGCCCGTCGCTTATCGCCTGACAAATTAAAAATTGCTCAAGATGAATTCCGTAAAATGATTGAGCAAGGCATTTTTCGGCCATCGCAGAGTGTTTGGTCTTCGCCATTACGCATGGTCCAAAAAAAGGACGGTGGATGGAGACCATGTAGCGATTATCGCCCATTAAACGATCGTACTCTTATCGATAAATATGCGCTTTAATATATGGATCATTTTGCCGCGTATTTACATGGGAAACGAATCTTTTCTGTCGTCGATTTTACCAAAGCTTTCCTCCAACTTCGAGTAGCTCCAAAAGATGTCGAAAAAACGGCTATTATCACTCCGTTTGGCTTATTCGAGTTTTTATACATGACTTTTGGACTCAAAAATGCAGCACAGACGTTTCAGAGATTTATCGACGAAATCACCCGCGATCTGGATTTCGTATTTCTATATATCGACGATATACTAGTCGCATCCAACGACGAAGAGGAGCATTCAAAACATCTCAAGATATTATTTCAACGTCTTTGTGATTACGGACTAGTGATAAACGTTCCGAAGTGCCAGTTAGGCAAAACCGAAGTTAAATTCCTCGATTATTTAATCAACGAACACGGCATTAAACCATTGCCGGAAAAAGTTGAGGCTATCGTTAATCGCCAGCCTCCTAAAACCGTTAAAGCACTTCGTGGATTCCTCGGCACAATTAATTTCTACAGAAAGTTCATTAAGAATGCTGCAGAAATTTTAGCGCCGTTAAATAAAGTACTGGAAGGACCGAAAATCAAAGGATCGCATCCTGTCAACTGGACTGCTGATTTGTAAAACGCCTTTGATGCCTCTAAACGATCTCTCGCTGATGCAACACTTCTCGTGCATCCAAGAACCGACGTGGATTGGGCAGTTTTTACCGATGCATCAGAAATCGAGATCGGTGCTGTCCTCCAGCAACGCGTAAACAATGACTGGCAGCCGCTGACTTTCTTTAGCCGGAAATTACAGCCGTCGATCCGAAAATTGTCGACTTATGATCGAGAACTACACGCGATCTACGAAGCCGTGAGACATTTCCGGCATATTTTCGAGGGTCGAAACGTGAGGATCTACACAGATCACAAACCGCTTCAACACGCATTTAAACAGCGTACGGAGAGAGCTTCACCATGGCAATTCGCAAGAAAAAAAATTCTATGTCGATTACAGACCTAGCTCATTGAAAAATTCGATTTTACCATTTAAATAACACGGGAAAATTTTTTTTTTAGCTTCAAGTATTGTTAACAAATCAATAGTTTGAATAGACTAATACATGTTTTTGTAGGGAATTGAACGCTCTACAAAAAATGTCTCTTATCATTTTTTGATAAATCCATCTGTTCAAAAGTTATTGGAGCTCGAAGTAAAGTTGGAGATATTTTTACTTTTCCGGCGAAACTATCAGACTTATCATAAAATGTTGTAGGTTTTTTTTTGTTGATAATTTTACTCTCTACAAATTATTATCAACAAAGTTTTTTCAAATTCCGCATTGTTTTCTAGTTATTTTCATTTAAATGTCGAGCTCTTGAAATCGATCAGAACCACTTTTTTTCCCGTGTTATTTAAATGGGAAAATCGAATTTTTCAATGAGCTAGGTCTGTAATCGACATAGAATTTTTTTCCTTGCGCGAAAATGTTTTTTTTGTGTTGAACTATGATTTTTTCTACATGCACTTAAAAAAAAAAAGTGTTGCTCCGAAATGACACACATTAATATATATAGTTATACAGCCTTTTTTTATTTTATTAATTGTAATTAAACGGCACTGAGTTACCTAGCCATTCGCAATAGGAGAGACCTACGAATCTTTCAAAGAATTAAAAAAAAAAAAATTTGATTCAATTATTGGATTTTTTCGTAAGTTACAGTGTATACGGGTTTCAGACTTGACGGACAGGAAATTTTTTTAAACTATTTTGATGTTTTTTCCGTTTTTATTGAACTAAATAAATTTTTGAAAAGTATGGAATTAATCTCCATTATATTATCTTCAAAGTAGTATGCAACATATCTTAATTCCGTGAACTAACAAAGGTATAATAATTGAAATAGTTGCCGAAGTGAGGCGAAAAAAATTTTTCGATCATAAAGCACACTCTGATGCTCCACATCATGAGTCGTGCAAAAGCAAAATATAAATTGTAAACTGAAAATCGTACAAGTAAAGTCAGTGTAAAAAGAAAACAAAAAAAATTTTTTTTTTTTTTTTCAAAATTGACGAGTTATCATGAACTCATATTTTTTAGCTAGCCATTGGCTACTTTTCATGTTGTATCATTAGTTCTTGTCTTTTAGCCAGCGATTAGCTGTATTTTTAGTTGTATACACTCACTACCTCATTGTTTTATCCTAGCTATTAGATATAAGTTTGAATCCACACTGAGAGAACAATTTATTTGAGCCAAATAAGATTTGTTTCAGGCAAATAAATCCCATAGTTGAATGGACCCAGTTAGTATTTATTTGAGACAAAGATATGGTTCATTTGAATGAAATATTGATTTGTTTATAGTTAACAAATCTTTATTTGAATTTTTTTTTCAACCAAGATTTGTTAACTATAAACAAATATATATTTGAATGAAATAAATGATTTTGTTCAGTCAAATAAATCTATTTATTTGGCTCAAATAAATTGTTCTCTCAGTGTATCCACTGGCTTGTTCTGATCAGTCTCGAGTGGGCCTTACCCCGCCATGATTTGTCTTAAAAAATCATGGCAACCGAAAATGCTCGTAGATTGAGGTTCACTTAGTGATGGATGAGGGCATGTGTGTATAACGGCATGTCTGAAATCTTTGTGATTATAAGTGGAAGAAACCCTTTTTAGGGTATTGAGTTGAAGTTGCGTCTCACCACTGATCTATGCAACATGTCGATCAATACAGGAAATTGGTACCACGGGGAGCCTTTCCAAGCCCATTTTGACCAGAGTCTCTTTATTTTCTGAGATGGTAGTAGTGTTTGATCCAAGAGAGGTATGGACTTGTGGTGGTTGGTGGTGAGGCATCCACATGCAAGAAGATCTTTGATCTGATCATTGATCCCACCCGTGTAAAAAAAATTCGTTCCAAAAAGGTTCCAAAAAAGTTCCACGTGTGGAAGTTCTAAACATGAGACGGATTAGAACTTCGAATAGAACTTTTTTGGAACGTTAGTAATTTTTATGGTTAAAAAAAAAATTTTTATGAGCAAATTTAGAGTCGAAAAAAGGACGTTCTTTGAACTCTTTTGACCTTTTTATGGACTGAAAAACTCGGTCCAAAAACATTCCAGAAAAGTTCCAAAATCAACACTTTTGACCTCTTTCTAGAGCTAAATAAGACGTTCCAAAAACATTCCAGAAAATTTCAAATATCACCACTTTTGAATTCTTTCTGGAACTAAAAAAGTCGTTCCAAAAACATTCCAAAAAAGTTCAAAAATCCCCACTTTTGACCTTTTTATGGACTAAAAAAGTCGTTCCAAAAAAGTTCCAAATCACCGCTGGAACTCTTTCTGGAGCTAAAAAAGTCGTTCCAAAAAAGTTCCAAATCACAGCTGGAACTCTTTCTGGAGCTAAAAAAGTCGTTCCAAAAAAGTTCCAAATCACCACTGGGACTCTTTCTGGAGCTAAAAAAGTCGTTCTAAAAACATTCCAGAAAAGTTCAAATATCACCACTTTTGACCTTTTTATGGACTAAAAAAAACGTCTATAAAAAGTTCCAAAAAAGTTCAAAGAACGTCCTTTTTTCGACTCTAAATTTGCTCATAAAAATTTTTTTTTTAACCATAAAAATTACTAACGTTCCAAAAAAGTTCCATTCGAAGTTCTAATCTGTCTCATGTTTAGAACTTCCACACGTGGAACTTTTTTGGAACCTTTTTGGAACGAATTTTTTTTACACGGGCAGGGTAAGCTAATGTAAGCTTATGCTCATATTTTGCTATTATAATATTATGGTAGAAAAGAAAGGACATCGCAGCGTGTATATACCTGAAATAGGCGAGGAAACGGCCTACGGTAAAACGGAGGTGGACTTCGGCCCCGTTACATTATTAGTAAATTACTCACCTTGGGCAGTGAACAAGAAAACTTCAGATCACATGTTTGCAACAATTACATGTGATCTGAGACATTTCTTACTTCACTGCCCTAGGTGTGTAATATACTAGTTCTGATCAATTAGCCATAGGCTAAGATGTCGTTACATAGTGAGGTTATGGCTGGCTAATTCTATCAGGCAGTGATGAGATATAACTCAAATCTGTTAGCTACGGGCTGACCAACTATAAATTTCAATTCTACTTGGGTAAATTGATCTAATGGATGAGGGCATTACTGAGACGGATTAAATATGTTTTGTATTGATGAAAAAATCCTGAAAAATGTTGGATTCGAATCTAGCTCCTTCTGATTATTAGTTCTTGCTCCTATTTACTGCGCTAATGCATACGTACGTGATCGCGTATGAATAAATAGTATATTTATTGAGATTTGAAATTTCAAACTTTCATAATAAATTTCATAAGATTTGATGAAATTTTATACAATTTTGAAAGAACTGATAACTTTATGAATAAAATATATAGCATATAATAAATAAAATTCTATAAAATTAAAGATCGCAAAAAAAGCAATGATTTTTTTTTATAAAATTTTAGAAAACTATACATTCAATTTTATAAAATGCTATGAAATTGTACAATATTACAGCATTTTCATAAACTCATTTTCTTTAATGGATTCAAACTTATGAATTCCTATAAAAACAGAATTTTTTTTAATTTTATGGAATTCGATAACATTTTATGTAGGATTTTATATACTTCGGGTCGCAAAATTTTATGAAACGATAAAAAATTTATTTATAGAACATATATTCTGTATACTTCCAAAGAACTATAAATTTTAGGTCTATAAAAAAAAAATAATAATAATAATAATAAGAATATTTTAAACAAAGAATGAGAAACTTACTACATATTTTCAAGTATGAAATGGATAGAAGAGAATAATCATAGATTTTCCTATCCATTTCCATGATTATTTTCCGATATCGGACGTCGGCAATAGCAAATATCAAATAGCAAACATCAAATTCGACTCCACCGTCCATCTTACGGCATGAAATTGTTTAAAATATAACGAAATTTTATACGATTTCCTAAACAATTATTGATTTTTTAAAAATTTCGTAAAAAAATTGTTGTCATGGGTTGTAAGAATTTCATTGCTTCAATCATTACGTATTTTAATAACAAAAAAATATTGCCATTCAGCCATACTTGAAAGGAAAAGGTAAATTTCTTATTTTATTGTAAAAATAATGTTTTAGATAAATTTTGAAATTTAAAAAATTAAGGCATAATTACAATGTTAAAATTAATCATCAATCACTTTTTTTCACTATTTAGTATTGTTATATAACATTGTTTTAAGTAGATTTGTTTTAATAAAAAAATATAGAACTATTCCTATTAACGAATTTGTTGGATGACGTCAAATGTTTATTGACAGAAAAATGATTAAAGTATAAAATTAACGTCCTCAAGGCTATATTTGTAAGTTTAAATAAATTACTTTAGTTATAATTAAAATGTTTGAGATGTGGACATTCAGATTTTACAGACTTTTACTATTATCAGATATGCCCATATGTAAGTAAGTAATAATTTTGTTTATTATTAAAAGAGTTTAACAATCTAAAACTCTAGACATCATCAGGTTGAATATAACTGTTTTCTTATAAATCTATTTGTAATATTATAAAGATTATAAGTTTAATAATTATGATTAATATTAAAGTAAAACTGTCATGCCGCAGAAACTGTCTTAATAAATTTGGCGCTGAAGCTGGAATAACAGTGTTGGGTTATGAATTAAGAGAGGAAGAAAAAGAGGGCAAGAAAGTACAAAAAGAAGCCTTGAAGGTATAACGTCGGTTTCTTGGATAAACATCTCAAATTAGGAACACCAAGTACTTTTTCATCCATCCCCTCGGCAAAATAGAGCATCTTTACGGCTTCGGCATGGCGTCGGTAAACTAATGATGCGTTGATGTTATTTATCACAAGTGCGTTTCAATAACATTTTAATTTAGAAAGCTTTTATAACAATCTAATAAAATCTCATCAGATCTATAATGGTAGAAAGAAGTATTTTTGTATTATTTATGTTATTTAAATTTAATCATTTATTTGTCCCTTCCCCACAGTATAACTAGTACGATTGACAGTCACGCAACACTTTCAGTAGTTTACTAGGGACGCAGGCGAGAGAAAGAATAAGTAAGAAAAAAGAAAGAATAAACAGAATGTTTGTTCAGCCGCAACTTTAATCTTTTGTATACCATGACAGGTTTACTGGTACAACGAAATTTTTCGTTCAAGAAATTTTATCAACATTAGAATATGCGTAAACCAAAATATATATTTTAAAGTTATATATTATATATATTAATTTAGTTTTTCAATATTATTATTTTAATTATAAATTCAAATGAAAAATAAGACTTTAGTACATATTTCAATACAAGCGTGTCAATTTTACGGAATTTGCTTCAAAACTAAAAATCGCTTACTTTCAACATTACAGCATATTATATATTATTTTGTTTTTCTATTTTTTAAAAACTGTACTTATGAATATATATCATAAATTTATATTTAAAACCCATAAATATAATCACTAACAAGAAGAAAATATTTAGTTAAATGTTTGTACGCTATAGCGTATACGTAAATGAGTAAAGTCTCATTGAGATGAAGATCTTATCTGATTGACAGTCGATTTATTTTTTTAGACACAATGAAAAAAAAAACATGGCCGATCGGCTTTCAAGATAAATAAATGGTGTGCGGGCTGACGAGCGTTGGGTTTTTAAACAATAAGAAAATATGTCAAGACAATTTTTGAAAAGTGTCAATTGTTTTATTTTAATTTACAATGTATGTGTTTATATAGATTAAATTAAAATTGTTGTGCTGACAACATATCGTCATTAGTAAAACTCTTTATGGATTTATAACAAAATATAAATACTATTAACATTATAATAATCCATATAAATAATGAAGTTAACGCGTCGAAAGCTTGATCAGTTCTCATAGCAAGCAATAATTTAAAGAGTATCATGAGAATGCTTTCTTGAAAAACTCTTTACATATTATAATTATTATACAAGAACTATACTTTAAAGTAATGCAAGCATTTTCTCTAAAATATGGATTACGCTTATTTTTATTCAAGTATTCGATTTGAAGAGATAGATGTATAAGAAAAATAAAATAAATTAATGACGACATACGTTATGTACATGTGCACAGGTGCAAAAGAGTTCGCCTGCGTCATTTTTTCGTCGTTTTTTATATTTTCAAGTCGGATTCATTATTTATTTTTTTAAACATACAGTAAAAAAATATTTTTTTTTTAATGTCGTATGATAACTTTTTTTTGTCATTTATCAGCTATACTAAGTTCAAGGATACTTGGAAATCTTTGAAATTTTATCTTTAGATATTTATTATTTTTAATGCAAAAATTATTTTTTAATAGGTATATTTTATGGATGATACCTTTTATAATTATCTAGTTTACTTAAAGATATCACAATTATTTATCTGAATAACGGTATTAGTAATAAAAATAATATCAGTATATGATATAACTATAATTTTTTGAAGTAAGATATATAGGGTTATAGCAATTTTAATTGACGAGTTTCGGACAAATTCATCGCAGGAAGAAAATATGCAAGAGGGTGGTATATAATGTAAAGCTTTAATATAGGCAACCCTATCTGGTCTCACCAACCGCAGAGTATATCTACTCTGCATCCAGATAATCCTAGTCGGGCTATTGATATGCTGATGCTCGTACTTGTCGCGTGAAATTGCCTGTCGGTACGCTACATTGTCCTGTTTTATTCTGTTCTATGCTTTTTTTCTGCTTATTATATCACTGTGGAAATTTTCTAATGCACTAACCTCTCCCTTCAACATTACTTTTCAATCCTATCACCATTCTCCAGCTTCCAAAGAATATAACATACATTCATCAGTATACATTCAACTTCATCATTTATATAAACTACAATAAAACAAATCTTTTCATTTAACTTTTTTATTTTTCATCAAAATATAGTATGCGTTAAGTTGTATGCATATCCCGACAAAAAAAGTTTAAACGTCCAGATAAAATTCGATCTAATTTTCCAGATCTAAACAGATCTGCATTTTTTCAATATCTGTTAAGATCAAATCCGATCTATTCTGTAAAATGAATTAGTGAAAATCACTATTTGGCAGTGAATAGTCACTTATTGCTAGTAAAAAGTACATATACCACTTTTTGAATTAGTGACATACTTTTTACTAGTAAACAGTGAATAGTTACTATTTTCACTATTTCAAATTTAAGAGAGTATAGGAAGATATATAGAATACAATTCATTTATTCATTTATTTATAATTGTATCATCTTTATAATCATTGTTTTCATAAATGAAAAATTATTTATTGTCAATAAGGCTCGATCGTATATAAGTAACGCCTACTACATGTCAGTCGAGATTTTTACAAATCTGCTGATCCACGTACTCAATAGTAATGAATATTTAGATGAAGTAAATAATCATTAGAGAAATACCAATAATCTCAGCAACACGAACATGACTGATCGTAATAATCGAGTGAATCTAAAATTAACATTATGTTAGATAGAAGAATTGAATGTCTTCAGTTTTTTTTTTTTTTTCCTTTATTGACTAACGGCCCTCCAGTGCCATGTGCCAGAATGTCTTCAGTTACATAAGTAAATATTTACATGATTCAAGAAAATTTATTTTATTAAAATAAGAATATAATTTACGTAAATCAAGATTAAAATTTTTTCATTCCAATAGAGAATATTGAAAAGAAGTTCTTGGCGTGAGGCGTTGATATATATTGAGACAAGTTTTTTCTTTTACTTACCCTGGTAGAAAGTACCCGACAACTTCCCCTGACTGTCGACCAACATCCGGTCGGGGAGTAAAAATAAGGCCCGATGACATGTACCCGAGAAGGTGCCAGACCAGGGAAGATTCCGTTGCCCCAACTATCGAAGACCCAGTTAGGTAACTAGTCAGGGAGAATGTTGTTAGCCTCTGTTTGCCTGATTACTTATCCGATCGGGCTTTTTGCTGAGGCCATCTCAAAAAGCATTACATTCTAGTCGGGCTAATAATCGGGGCAATTTCTCGGGACCTTATTACAAATCGGGCAAATTATATGAAGCTTGGTCAGGTGCCCGAAATCATTTATACCAGGGTTGGTTAAAAAAAAATAAATATTCTTAAATCAAGATTATTTTACTTAGATTAAAGTTGAATTGGTCTTGATCAATATTCTTATTATATTAATCGAAGAAAAATGTTCTTGAATTACAAAAACATAATTAGTCGGTGCAAAATGAAAAAATTAAGACAAAAATTATCTTATGCCAAGTTAACTTTCTCGTCTGTATATTATAGATATATATATATATATATATATATATATATATATATATATATATATATTTTTGAATCAATGGTATTTTTAAAACCCACATGGAAAAAAAGGAACTTTAAAAATTAGTGTTTGAAATTATAAACCGGAACCTAGGTGTCAATATAGAGAATTTTAACATTTCAAAGAATAAATTTTATAATACGTGCAATAAATTTTTAATATTTAAGTTACATTTTTAAAGTTCTAACATCAATTTTTCCAGCAAAACAATAAATTTTTATAATTACCCTATAATTATTTACGTTTTAATTGTAAATTAAAGAATTACTATTTAGAATGATAACATTTACTGATCACTTTATCATTATATTGTTTGTTGTTTCTCAATTTATATAGTTCATTTTTTTCCGTACATTTGACAAATGATAATAGATTACGCAGAATTCCTTCAAAATTCAACCAAGAAGTCAAGTGCAATAGCTATAGATTGCCATAAAATATACTAAAAACTGAAAAAATAAAATAAAGATAACGATAAAAAAGGCAATTCGGCAGCCGAAATGGAAGTAGATTTTTCATTATTTGGTTATTTCAACCTTTCAAATGAAGGTACCGACAAATCCTGATAAAGTACGATAAAAAATACATTGTATACAATATATCTCTATAGAGAATAAAATTATAAAAATATATCAAATCTCTCTAAACATGAATTAGTGGAATAAGTGAATATTCACTAATTCATGTTTAGAGAGATAGCTATGTGATTATTACTATCGTACTATTATCATAATTAAGATTATTCTAGTTATTGATATATCATATTATTTATATACTTTCAGTACAATAAAGTTAAATATAACCGCATTAATTAAAATGCTTTCATTTTAAAAGTGTTACACATTAATAATATGAATTCGAACAGTTTCATGAATTAACTAAAAAGTAGAAGCACTAATGCAATAGCTAAATTTCAATAATTTCAATGAATAGATGGAAAAAATGATAAAATTTTTGAAAAGTTGCGTCACGGAGACCAATATAATAGTTAGGTTTCTAATATAAAATCTACTAATAAATTTCAGTAAATAAATAGGTAATTTTTGTTGAATATAAAAGTATAGTACTAAAAATTGAAGCTCATTTGATAAGCTACATAAAACTGTAAACGAGATTCAACTATTATGTATTACTTAAGTTATTAAATAGGAAACCGAAAAAAAATATTTTTTTCCATTTTTCTGAAAATTTTGAAATTCATCAAAGTACTAGAAAAAATTATCGAAAGAGTAAGCACAAGAGCTCAAATTAAAGCTAATCGAATAAACTTGGAGATTCAATCACCAAAAATAGATTTCAGGATCAAAGTATTTAAAGATGAATCAAGAAAAGTCGAATTTTTTGAAAAATTAAAAAATCTTTAAACGACTATAACTTCTCAACTTTCTGGCCGATTTAGCTCATCTTCGAATTGAACCAAGCTCTTAAGCTAAAGAATATGTATAAAAAATTTCATCAAGATCGGTATTGAATTGTAGACGCTATCGTGGGAGAACCGCGCGTTATATCGTATATATATATATATATCGTATATATATATATATATATGTCATTCCATGCCAAATCACTTGATCTTGAGAATCACATTTTTTGATCCGGTTGAATTTTTTATATATTTTTGTTCATATAAAAAGACACCTAATCCGAAATTTTGAGCCCTTAATTTTCAAAAACCTTGGAGATATGAATTTTTGAAAATCGCGAAAAAATAACGATGAGGTAATTCATAACTTCTGATTATATTATGGTAATTTCATTTCGGCGGTGGCTATTTTCTTCACGTTTATATGTAGTTTTCAAAAAAAAAAATTAAAAAAAAAAATTTTTTTCTTTTTCACCGTTTTTTCTTACATTTTAACTCAAATTTTGACTTTTTTTAAAGACGGACATTTTTAATTTTCTTGAAGAAAATATATGTTTTACTAGACTGTAAAACGAATTTTTTAAGCCCTTGGATTCAAAAATCTTGGATATTTCAAGTAACTTTTTCGAATTTTTTTAATAAAAAATTCGAGTTTTTTTGAAGATTTTACGATTTTTCACCAAAATTTCAATGTAAATATAAACAAATAATATTTTCCTACTATGCCAATTATATTTAATCAAAAATTGGAGTTTTTTGAAGATTTTTTAATTTTTCACTTAAATTTCAATGTAAATATGAACAAATAATATTTTCCTACTGCGCCAATTATATTTATATATTTATATAATTGAAAAATTCGATTTTCCCATTTAAATAACACGGGATTTTTTTTTTTTTTAAGATTTAAGTATTTTTAACTCGTTAACAAATAAAGAAATCGAATAGACTAGTATGCATTTTTGTAGGAAATTGAACGCTCTACAAAAAAGGTCTCTTATCATTTTTTGATAAATCCACCTCCCGACTAGAAATTTTTAGGTACACCCACTTGGGAACCAATTGGGTTGCCCAATGGGGACCCTACATTGGGATGTAACGCAGAAACGTACTTGGGTCCCGATCGGGCAATCCCTATAGGTTCCCAATTGGGTAAGACCAACGTATTCCCAAACGTACGATCCCTATTCAAAAAAATATTAAATTTCGAAAAAAAAATAAAATAATTTTAATTAGGTCTGAAATGTAATCTATTGTATTAGAAGCGTTACTTAGAGGCATTATACATGATTTTGATTGATGAAAAATCCCGATTACTGTTGGGCTCGAACCTGCATCCTTCAGATCCAAAGTCTTTGACGCTATCCACTGCGCTGACCTACGTATACGATCGCGAGAGTGTAAATAGTATATTTATCATAATACCAAAGAATAACTTGAAGAAATTAAAAATCCGTGATGCAATAATCTACGTACTCTTTGTATAAATATATTATTATTTTGTACTTTGTTTAATTTTTAGCCAGTAAACAACATTCTAATTAAAAATAATTAAAAAATTTCACGGTCGATGGATTACCAAATCAAAACCTCAGGGTACTTCAAGTAAATCAAGTAAAATTAATTTAATCAAAATTGTAGTCAATCAAAATCATTCTAGAAAAAATAGAAAACAGAGGAGGGAGGGACACAAAACAGAATATCCTGTTCAGAAGAAGTGAAAATAATTTGATTTGAAAATTAAATTAATTTAATAAAATGAAATTGTTTATAAACAGTTTGGATAAATAAAAAAGTAATTTTAACATAAATATTGTATACGAGCGTAAAAAAAAAAACTTGTTTTATTATTAAATTTTCGAAAAAAAAAATTTTTCAATATCAAATTTTGAGCATGTCAGATTGTATTTAAATCATCAAAGTTATTAAAATGATAATAATTTTTGCATTGGACTACCCCAATGAGTTCCCAATTCGGTCCCACTCAGGAAAAACTGATGTTGGGTAGGTAATTTTTGCATTGGGATATCCCAACAAGTTCCCAACTGGGTCCCGATGTGGCAAAACCAATCAAACTTAGTTATTTTAGCATTGAGCTATCCCAATGAGTTCCCAATTAGGCCCCACTCAGGAAAAACTGATGTTGGGTAGGTAATTTTTGCATTGGGATATCCCAATAAGTTCCCGATCGGGTTCCGACTGGGATGGACCTACTGAGCATGCCACAGCGATTCCCAATTGGGACCCAATATATGTATTGGGAAAATTTCTAGTCGGGCTGTTTAAAAGTTATTAGAGCTCGTAGTAAAGTTGGAGATCTTTTTACTTTTCTGGCAAGCCTATCAGACTTATCACAAAATGTTATGGAATCTTTTTTGTTTACAATTTAATTCTCTACAAATTATTATTTGTAAAGTTTTTCTAAATTCTGCATTATTTTCTAGTTATTTTAATTATAATTTCAAGCTCTTAAAAAAGCGGTTCTGATCGATTTCAAGAGCTCGACATTGAAATGAAAATAACTAGAAAAAAATGCGGAATTTGGAAAAACATCACTGATAATAATTTGTAGAGAATAAAATTGTCAACAAAAAATATTTCAAAACTTTTTGTGATATGTCCGAAAGTTTTGCCAGAAAAGTCAAAAGATCTCCAACTTTCCTTCGAGCTCTAATAACTTTTGAATAGGTGGATTTTTAAAAAAATGATAAGACACCTTTTTTGTAGAGCGTTCAATTTTCTACAAAAATATGTATTAGTCTATTTGATATCTTCATTTGTTAACGAGTTAAAAATATTGAATCTAAAAAAAAAAATGTTCCTGTGTTATTTAAATAAGAAAATCGAATTTTTCAATGAGCTAGGTCTGTAATTAACTTGGATTTTTTTTCCTTGCGCGAAAATTTTTTTTTGTGCTGAACTATGATTTTTTCCACATGCACTTAAAAAAAAAATGTTGCTCCGAAATGACGCACCCTAATATATATATATATATATATATATATATATATATATATATATATATATATATATATATGTATATCCATTAGGGTGTGTCGAAAAAAATGATTTTTTTTTTTTTAAGACTTATAGTCTCAAAAGTTTCTTTCGGACCTAAAAAAAATCCTCCTAAAAAATCAGTTCAATATCTCGAAAAATGAGCTGGCGGTTTACAAGTTTATTTT
>OZ024707.1:11313538-11395659 GCA_964016945.1 Microplitis deprimator | reverse complement strand
AAAAATATATAAGTATGGTAATATAAAAAAAATATATTAGTCATATATTTTAAATCTATCAAAAATGTAATTGCAAGAATATAAAAAAATTATATGAAAAATCAATTTTTAAGCTAATCAACAACATAAAAAAAGAAATATAAAAAGTATATATACATATAAAATATATATTTTTATACAATTTTTTCATATTTTTTTTACCTAGGTTGTTGGTTGCATTAAAAATAAATTTTTTATATAATTTTTCTATTTATTTTTCTATGTTTTTGATTAACTTAAAAATATATTTTCTAAATATTTTTATACATGTATTTTTTATATATTCCAAGATATATTTTTTTTAGATTTTAACATATATTTTTTTTATAAATTTTTTTTATGGAGTATATTTAGACATTTACATTGACTACGGAATAATTACGAGCTCTCTTTACATATATTCATAAGAAATAACTGTTAAAAATTATAATCTGGGTAATTATTTAGAAGTGGGGTCAACAGGTATTTTGACAAGCAAAAATCCAAAACCTGGCAAATGGCTTAGGGACCGCGTTTAATCCCAAGCATTTGTCGGCGGATTGAAGTTGTTTCAGCTTAATTTGTTGTTATATAAGCTTTGATACACACTTGGTATGTAATTAAGGTATAAATTTTGCTTAATTTCGAGTTTATCTTTGAGATTTTTCAGTTCCGTGCTACACTGCACTATTTGACATATTTTTCATATCATTCTATGTATTGACTCTTAAGTCAACCACCAAAACTTAAGGTATATGCCTATTTGCCATAATGTTTGTAGTTTCGTCCTAAGTACGTTAACGGACTCGTCAGTAAGGCTATGTTAACGCACTCTTGCCTTAGACTACATCTCTTACTAGTACGGACCGGCGTAAAACAGTGTTGTGGGCTTCAGCCAGACACTATACTAGCGAGGGAAGGCAGATACCATCCAAACTACTTGCAACAAAATGTTATGTGAGCTGTTGTACACATTAAAATACTGAAATAACAGAAATATGCTGATTTTCACTATTACAAGAGTTCAAAAATTATTTATAACTCTTAGATCGACCTTTCTATCGCCACCGTCCATCTTACGGTATTATATAAAATTACTTATATTTATTAGAAAAATTTATTTTTGAAAATTCACATGATTTTGTGTTATTTTTGACATTTTTTGACATTTCAATTGCAAGGTTCAGATAGATATCTGGTGTTAGAGACATAAACTCATACAGAAAATTCAATCCGCCGTGTAGCTGAACACGTGGAAAAAGTTTAATTATGGATCTTTAAGGTGTAAGCACTTGGAACATTGAAAAATGTGATGAGCCAGAATATAAACAATTACCATAATCTGTTAGCAATAAAAAATTTTGCTCGTATAAAGTTAAAGAAATCGATTTTTCATTTTTGCTCATTAATATATTTTCACTCAGCCACAAACTGTCATATAACTTACATCAATGATACCACGAAAGAAAATTTTCTGTTGTACTAAAAGATAAACTGTTCCCATAAAAATTATGTCACTCTAACTATTAAATAATTAAATCTTTTCACTATGTCTTGAATAAAATTATAACTTAATTTTTCTCCAAATTTTAAAATACAGTTTTAAGTACCACAACTTGAAAATTTTTTATGTTATATTTTGAGTTGCATGAAATTTTTTTTAAGTACTATAATTTTATTTAATAAAAAATACTATAGCCAAAAACAGGCTGATTTAACTGTCGGTCAAATATCGGCCATACTTCGGCCTGTTTTCGGCCAAAGATCATTACTTGCGATAATTTTATTGAAAAAAAAATATAATCTGTCCGAAAAAAGGCCGATTCATTTGTCGGCCAAATATCGGCCTCTTTAAGAAGAATACAAATTTTTTGACCATTTTTCGGCCAAATTAAACTGTTTCGGCCTATTTTCACCTGGGTTTATATAAAAATTAATAATCAACATTTTGTAGCAGTTCCTATAAACATTAAGGAACGTGAGTAATTATAATATGCATGCGGTGTGATTAAAATTTTGTTAATCAATGCAATTTTTTTATTTTGATAAGGTAAATAAATTAAACTAAAATTTTCCTTATTAAAAAGGTTTACAGTTTAATTAACCACCTGCTTATCTAACTATTGTTATCAATAAATTTCGTTATATGTCAAAAAAATAATGCTTACAATTAATTTTAAAAAATTTTTAATTTTTTTTATCATCATAAATTATTTAATTATATAGGGAAGAGGGGGGCAAAAGGGGGTAGGGTAGGCAAAACGGGGTACCCCCAAAATTTGGTGAAAAAAAAAATTATTTTTTTTTTCTTCTAATTTCTGTATATCCAATATATTTGCGCATTTTAAGCCCTACGCATGACACCTGGGGCAAAATGGACCAGCCCAAAGTTCTGAAAAATGATTCTTTCATATTTTTATCGTCAAATTAAAAAAAAATTAAATATGTTAATTCATTTTTCGACTGATTTTCTATAGTTGGGGCAAGTTGGGCCACTAAAAATATTCGGAAATAATATTTTATTTTTTAATTGATAACAATTCAATTAAAAAAAAAAAAAAAAAAAAATTATCATTTTTTGGAGGAGGGCCTCTCTGGCCCACAAAAAAATTTTTTTCTGCCTTCGTATCCACCAATGTTGTGAAATGTAATTTTTCTTTATGTATTTTACATAAAAAAAAATTTAATTTAATAAAATCTGATCAATTTTCAGAATTTTTTTTTTTCAACTTTTTTTAAAGGTACCCCATTTTTCCCGCCAAAAATAAAAATTTTATTTTATAACGGCAGCTAAAAATGTTGTCTATTTACCTTGAATGTCATTAAAAACAAAAAGATTCGGCGTATTTTAGTCATCGAAAACTTAGTATTTCCATAGGTACCCCCTTTTGCCCCCCCCTCCCCTATAATGAATCAAAATTTATTACGGGACTATTATTGTCGGATTTGAAGGCTCAAAATCGGAACTCTCAGTGAATGTTGGGAGCTCTGGGTTCAAAGTCGGAGCTACAAGACTACAGGGCTCTAAATCGGATCTATTTAGGGCTAGAGGGGCCTATATAGGCTCTAAATTTCGACTCGGGTATATATGGTAATTGTATGACTGTGTGTGATTATACAATTTTCACCACATTAAAAAGAAAAATTTTTTTTTTTTTGTTTTAAATTATTTTTGTGGAGCAGTGATCATTAGATATGTTATTTATTAACTTTCTAATCGAATTAAAAATTTTTAACTCAAGGAAAAACGCTAAACTTATGCACAACTGCACATGCTCGAGTGTAATTCCAACCTGGGATTCAATGTACAAAAAAGACCGACGCTTCAACGACTACACGCAATCGATTGTGGCTCCTGTTTAGTTATGCTAAATACACTACTATTAGGTATCAGTGAGAAATTCCAAAGATAGGCCTAATTTAGATCATGCCACAGATCTTCCTAATAACATCCAAATTTAGCAAACCTTATACTTTAGCAAGCCTTTGATCATCGCTTTAAAATACTAGTCAGGAATTTTAAAGATACGTCTAACTTAAGCCGCATATACCACAGATTTTCCCAATAACAACCAAGTTTGGATTATTTTTGGCATGTGTTTTGGTTTTCCTCATGAGATCGAAACGAGATTTGAATGAGGTTGGACAGGGTCAACTATTTTCTAGGTTTTCTTGATGTTTCAAAAAAGATACATAAAACATTTTCAGTCGAATAAAACATGTAAGTTCCAAAACCGTCTGATTTGGCATAGAATATTCCCTCTATAAATTGACTTTCTGTTGGTAGTCACAAAATCTTATAGTAATCATTTTATAAAATAAATGCATTCGAAGTCCCCTAAAGTTGTCCCAAACGAAAAAATATATATGACATATATGCATCAATGCATTGGCTATATGGGACATATATATTATTTATATATTTCTTTGTGCGGGGTCAGGATTCGTTCTCTAAAGTTGCTCGTATACTTATCCCCAGCAGTGCGCACTGCAATTTGATATAACTCAATAACTTTTTTCAGTTAAAAAAAATCGAAATTAGTTCAAGTCATTTATGCTGTTGATACAATAATGATTTTTGTTTTATATGAATAAGTTAAAAATTTCACTCAAAGTAAATTGTAAGGTGATTGAAGGTATGAATTTTCAGTTAACTCAAAATTTTATTAAAGCAAATGAATTTTAGTGATGAAAGTAATATTTTTTTAGGTCCGTAGAAACTCTCTTTGCAATTGATTCAATAAAAAATCAAATTATTTCAAATTGCTGTATTGGATTGATCCGAAAAAAACAATAATCTGAATTAAATAAATATTGCCTTTAATTATCTCATTAATAATTCATTAAAGAAAAATAATTTTTTTTTTCTTATGTATTTATTTATTTTTGATATTTATTTTTATTACTATTTTTAATGTTTTTTTATTAAGTATTAAAACAATTACATTATAATATTATATTACATCAATTATACTTCACAAGTCATCCTAACATACAGTTTTTTGTGAAAAATTAATTAATTTTAATGTCGTTATGGAGGATTCGAAACCAGCATCTTACGCGCAAAAGTCAGACGCTTTACCGCTACGCTACGGAACCAGTAGGAAAGTTTTAGTTTAGTTGTGCTTCTAGTACTTTGTTTTCATATTGAATGGATGTATACGGTCAATAGCTTATAGGTTGATCTAAACGAGATAAATATCCCGAGTAGAATTCTGGCTAATGAAGATGAGTTTAGAGCCAGTAACTAGCTCGGCGTTACTAGCTAGCATATTTAGCTAATAACGAGCTCATCCCGACTAGAAATTTTTAGGTACACCCACTTGGGAACCAATTGGGTTGCCCAATGGGGACCCTACATTGGGATGTAACGCAGAAACGTACTTGGGTCCCGATCGGGCAATCCCTATAGGTTCCCAATTGGGTAAGACCAACGTATTCCCAAACGTACAATCCCTATTCAAAAAAATATTAAATTTCGAAAAAAAAATAAAATAATTTTAATTAGGTCTGAAATGTAATCTATTGTATTAGAAGCGTTACTTAGAGGCATTATACATGATTTTGATTGATGAAAAATCCCGATTACTGTTGGGCTCGAACCTGCATCCTTCAGATCCAAAGTCTTTGACGCTATCCACTGCGCTGACCTACGTATACGATCGCGAGAGTGTAAATAGTATATTTATCATAATACCAAAGAATAACTTGAAGAAATTAAAAATCCGTGATGCAATAATCTACGTACTCTTTGTATAAATATATTATTATTTTGTACTTTGTTTAATTTTTAGCCAGTAAACAACATTCTAATTAAAAATAATTAAAAATTTTTACGGTCGATGGATTACCAAATTAAAACCTCCGGGTACTTCAAGTAAATCAAGTAAAATTAATTTAATCAAAATTGTAATCAATCAAAATCATTCTAGAAAAAATAGAAAACAGAGAAGGGAGGGACACAAAACAGAATATCCTGTTCAGAAGAAGTGAAAATAATTTGATTTCAAAATTGAATAAATTTAATAAAATAAAATTGTTTATAAACAATTTGGATAAATAAAAAAGTAATTTTAACATAAATATTGTATACGAGCGTAAAAAAACAAATTTGTTTTATTATTAAATTTTCGAAAAAAAAAATTTTTCAATAACAAATTTTGAGCATTTCAGATTGTATATAAATCATCAAAGTTATGAAAATAATAATAATTTTTGCATTGGGCTACCCCAACAAGTTCCCAACTGGGTCCCGATGTGGCAAAACCAATAAAACTTAGTTATTTTTGCATTGGGCTATCCCAATGAGTTCCCAATTCGGTCCCACTCAGGAAAAACTGATGTTGGGTAGGTAATTTTTGCATTGGGATATCCCAACAAGTTCCCAACTGGGTCCCGATGTGGCAAAACCAATGAAAGTTAGTTATTTTTTCATTGGGCTATCCCAATGAGTTCCCAACTGAGTCCCGATGTGGCAAAACCAATAAAAGTTAGTTATTTTTGCATTGGGCTATCCCAATGGGTTCCCGATTAGGCCCCACTTAGGAAAAACCGATGTTGGGTATGTTTTTATATAATTAAATTAGAAAGATTTATATAATTATATATAGTTATATAAAACTATATATGAATTTATATAATTATATATTTTTAGTTACAATTAAAAATAAAAAATTTTTTAAAATTAGATATAATCATATAAAATTATACAAATTTATATAGAATTTTATATAATTATATCTAATTATATATATATTTTTTTTCCCGGGCATGTATACGTTTTATTTTTATAGAAAATTGTTTACATCTAGCCAGAACTGCTTATATCTCGTAAGATCTGATCAGATGTAACTATATCTGAACTAAATACAACATTTGACACAATCATATCTTGTTATATTTGCTCAGATATAATTATGTATACGTCTTATTTTCATAGAAAATTGTTCATATCTGGTCAGATCTGCGTATATCTCGTAAGATCTGATCAGATATAACTATATCTGAACTAAATACAACATTTGACACAATCATATCTTGTTATATCTGCTCAGATATAATCAGTTATACATTGTATTATTAATGAAAATTGTTCATATCTAGTTATTTACACTCACGCGATCACATATGTGGGTCAGCGCAGTGGATAGCATCAAAGACTTTGAATCGGAAAGATGCAGGTTCGAGCCCAGCAGTCACAGGGATTTTTTCATCAATTTTAATAATTTATAATTCCTCTAAGTAACGTTCCTAATATATCAGATTACATTTGGGATTGAATTGAAATTATCTTTTTTTTTTTTCGCAATTTAATATTTTTTTTAATGGGGATCCCCGAGGAAAAAGGTTTAGATCTGACCACATATAATTATATCTGATCAAATCTGGCCAGATCTCGCCAGATAGAGACAATTTAAAGATCTGAACAGATTTACTTTGTCAGATCTATTCAGTTATTATTATATGTGGTCAGATCTAAACCTTTTTCCCCGGGTGCACACTCACTACCTCATTGTTTTAACCTAGCTATTGGAAATAAGTTTGAATCTATCCACTTGCTTGTTCTGATCAGTCAGCCATCGGCTAAGATGGCGTTACATAGTGAGCTTATGGCTGACCAATTCTATTAGACAGTGATGAGGTATGACTCAAATCTGTTAGCTACGGGCTGGCCACCTATAAGTTTCAATTCTACTCGGGATGTGGCTCTTTTTATAAATAAATTTTTTTTTTTTGAATCGATAATATCAAGACTTCCATTCAAATATAGTTCGATATTTTGTAACGAACACATTTATATTCTTGTCGAGTATTTTTCAGTTTTAATGTAAGTGCGTGAAATTATTCCTTTAACCTCATCGGATTCTCTCTGCAAGGAACTAGTCGGTTGACACGACACGTTCGGTATTATAGGAAACTACTTTTGTTTCATTGAAATATGTAAAGTTGTCAAACGTTTCAAGACTTTCAGTTAAATTTCTAAAAATTGAAAAGTTTGCTTCAACAAATTTTTATTTTTAAATCAAGTACATCCAAACTTTAATTAAAATATATTTTACTATTCAACCAAATATTAGTTTAATTACAGTCAAACTTAAAAACTTTAACATAAACACTTAAGCAATTTCTCATAATCGAGTAGAGATTTTGATTCAATAAAAATGATTTTCTTGAGACAAACTAGTTTTTGTAGGTTTCAACGAATTTGGTTTCACTGAAGAGGAAATTCGTCAAACTCCTTAGGGAGTTTGATGTCAGTACCTTATTTTTTACAGTGTATAATTGATTATAAATATGAAAATTTCTTGGGTTTTTTTTTCCTAAATTACTCTAGAACAAATTCTTTGTGTCTTTTTAAATTTGATATTTAAAAATGTGGGCTCGACCAAATTTGCTATTATGCTGCTCTCAAGCGGAGGAGTTTGGCGAAACGGAACCCCATTAGTATGTCATGTATCATTATCACTGTTGATTCAATTCCGTACTTGCTGCCTTTTGCATGAATATTAAGATTATGATCTTAATATTCGTGTTAATAATAAGAGCCAATTAGAAATAATTCAACTGTAAAATTACATTAAATGAAAATGTTTTGTACTGCCAAAAACTTATTGATTTGGGTCTCTTCAGTTTTACGATTCTTAGCAAATGTCAGTACTTTGAAGTTTAGGGGATTATTTTTTCCAATTATATTTTTAACATGACTTTTCTGAATGTTATTCATATATAAATAATTAATATGTCTTCCAAATAAATGTACTTATAATATTAGGAGAATTTTTGTTATGTTCACCAGAGGTTTGTAGAGCGATGTAGATTTTAAGTTTTGCAGAATAAAACAAGTTTTTTTAAATTAGTAATCCAATCAAATAGTAATTTTGATCGATTATAAATGTTTAATAGACTGAATGCTGTAAGAACTTAGGCCGATCGGTGAATATGTTTGGGAAGTGTTATAATCCAAAAACTGAAAAAATAACATTGTATACATTGGATCGATTTGTAAAATAAAGCCCCTGCATGAGTACGCCGCTCGCTTATTGTTATTGTGTCAATAAAAAAAATCGGTTTGTCAGTTGACCCTGCGGGCCAGTCTCAAAACTTCCCGCCGTTTACGAGCTCCTTGAGCTCGAAAAATTGTTGTGGATACATTTTCGAGCTCTTCGAGCTCGAAAATACTTTTGTATGCCTTTGTTTTTGAAAAAAAACGTTTTTTACCATTTTTTCTCAAACGATATCTCTCGAACTAATAAAGCGATTAAGATGGTTAAGGTGGCAATCGGCGCGTTTTATTGAGTTCTACAACTGATCAGACTTTGAAATTTATTTATCGAATCGTTTTTGAGGAATTTCAAAAATACTAAAAAAAATTTTTTTTTTTCAATTCTTTCGACAACGGTATCTCTTGAAAGAATTAACCGATTTTGATGGTTGAGGTGGCATTCGACGCGGTTTATGAAGCTTCAGAGCCCAGTTGATTTTGGAATTAATCCATCGAGCCCGTAAAAAGTTATCCGAAAAAAACATTTTTGAAAAAAGTTTATTTTTGGAATATCTCTGAACGAGCCTCACCGATCAAGCTCAATTTTCTACAGATTCAAGATATTCGCAAGCCGCGTTGAATGACACCTTGATGATCAGAATCGGTTCATCCGTTCAAAATTTATAGATATTTACATACGTACGTACGTACGTACATACACTCGGACATCATCTTGAATTTAGTCAGAATAGCTTCCTAGAACCTCAAAACGTCGACATCTATTGGAATTTCGATTTTTACAAATCGGGGTGAAACCAATAACTTCCCGAATTTTTGAAAATTTGCAATTTTCTTAGCGGGAAGTTAAAAAAAAATTACTATAGTTAGATTGTCTTGAAATTATAAGAACGGTTTAAGTTAATTTTCCCCATATATCTGCGCCGAAAGTTTGAATTCCTGCCTTGCTTATAGAGGGAAGAAAGTCGTTCTTTTCCTTTATGAGAAAACAACCCTAGTAAAAATGAAAACGAGGCGCTAGCTAGCATAAAAACGAGGCACTGGCTAGCGCCTGGCCAGTTTCGCCAGAGATTATCTAAATCCAAAATGGTGACTTTTTAAATGTCATTTAAATGACAAATGTCTCAATATTTTAGGTTATATATTTGAATATTCAAAATAATTATTATAATTATAAAGTTAAATAAATAACTTGATAATGATAAATTTATTAATGCTTAAGATTAATATCAATAAATTAAATCAATCAACACTAATTACTTGATGAAATTAACATAAATTTATATAATAAAAATACTATTTAATAAATTAATAAATGCAAACTGCAAAGTAAAAATTCAATAAACTATTTTTTAGTATAAAATTAATAATTTTTTACAAACGCCCTGAAATACTTAAGACAAATCAAATAATTAAAAATTTTAATGAACATTCTTATTTTTACATATAGCTACTACTAATTTTATGGCTTAATCATCATCATTTTTATTGTATTTAATTCAATAAATTATTTTTCATTATAAAATTTATAATTTTTAACGAAAGTACTAAAATACTTTGCAAAAATTAAATGTTTTTTAAATTTTTAAATTAAATTAAACTTCATCATCCGGCATTTTTTCCACTTTAAAAGACACATCACATTTATTTAAAAATATTGTTGCTGATATAGATAACTCTGGGAGTACCCCAGACTAAAATTTTTAATAACTCAGTTAAGTCACAATCCGCAATATTTGTTTTAATTGCCCACAATCGGAGTTCTACAATAGTGTCAAGTCTTTTCTCCATTTTCAAATATTAATTTTCAAACTATGTTATTTATTAAACTACTATATTATAATAATAATAAATTATAAATAAACTCATTTATGTGAAATTTATTTAATTATGTAGTTCTTATTATATTTTATTAAACTGCTTAGAAATGTTTAATAATGAATTAGAGGTTAATCAGTGTTTTTTGTAAACATAAATATACATTGACGTAAACAATACATAAGCGTATGTTATGCCAATTTTTTAATTATAGGTGGCGCACAATCTCTAGAACTGCCTCGATTTCGCTAGCTAGCGCCTAGTTTAAAACGAGGCAGCCCTCGTTTATTTTTACTAGGGAAATGATAAAAATTAGCATATGCGTCATTCTTCCCATAAACAGAGGCAAAAATTTAAACTTTCAGGTGCAGATCTGGTGAAAAAAAGTATACACACCATGGAGGAAGGAAGAATGTCTTTGGCTCATCGGCCAGGAAATTACACATATGGGTTGAAATATCCTACTTTCCTTCCTTTTTGTGCAATATACTAATAATTCACCCGAAAGATTTCACAAACCGAAAAAACAAATTATTCACTTTTTTCTTTTTTTTTAATAGCTTGTAAGCTACTCAACTAATTCACCTTAAAATTGGTGTAAATATGAACTTTGATAACATCGTAGGAATACTGCAACACGACTATCGGTAACTTTATTTAAACGATATTCGAACTGTTATATACACTGTAAAAAATTTCGCTGTAAAGATGGACCCGGAGGACTTAACACGGCCGTGTAGTGTGAAATATCGGTGTAAAAATTCTCTCGGTGTAAATTTTTCGTCCATGTCATTTTAACACGGTGATTTTTCGCTTTTTCCACTCGGTTCAAAGTTATTTAATGTTAAAGTTTAACCTTGAATAGTTTATTGGCAATTTCACAATATTTCTAATTTTGACTTTAAATATGGTTCGAAAATGAAAAAAATATTTTACTTTATAGAGTACACGTCCAATTTTCTGAAAAAATGGCGAATTTTTTTTGTAATCATTGATTTAAAGACTTAAAATTTCTTGAATCTTGAATTAAAGTTAAAATAAAATAAAAGTATAACCTTAATTATCTTTCAACTATACTATCACTACAGTAATTTCATATTTATTAAACAAAAATATTAATTAAAATAAATTTAACTTTTGTATGTTGAAAGTAGGCTTTAAAAATTTAACTTGTAATACATATAATTATTTTCAATTAAAAATTTATGAAGACAATATCTTTAATTCTTAGACTATTTATGAGTTGAGTATACAAACTGCGGATTAATTAAATTGGAGTACTTCAATAATTATTTAGGACTTTATTGTTTTTGCAGAAGTTCTTGTTTATCTTACGAAGTAAATTCAGAATTTTAATTTAATTAAAGCGTAAGAAATGTTAATTATTTGCAATCAATAATTATAAAAAAAAATTGAACATTTTTTCAGAAAGTTTGACGTGTACTTCATCAAGTAAAATATTTTTTTTATTTTCGAACCAAATTTTTAAAGTCAAAATGAAAAATATTGTGAAATTGCCAATAAACTACTCAAGTTTAAACTTTAACATTAAATAACTTTAAGCCGAGTGGAATAAGCGAAAAATCATGAGAGATTTTTTTTGTAGATCGTCAAATTCCCTACAAGATTAAGTATCATCATTTGCGATCCGTTGATTAGATGCTGAGTAATAAAATTCTAAACATAAAAAAATTTTTTTGCTGTTATTTAAACGGAAAATAAAAAATTGCAAGTACCCTTGTAGGAAAAAAATTTTTTACGACGGGACCTGTCTTGGCACAACATTGGGCTACCGAGCCTCGGCTTGCTAGTCTTGGCCCAAGAGTTTGCCAATCCTCAACTCCCGAGCCTCGGTTTGCTAGTCTTGGCCCAAGAGTTTGCCAATCCTCGACTACCGAGCCTCGGTTTGTTAATAGCCTCACAGCCTAGTGGATACGAGACTTGCCTAGAAGCCATGAAAGACCAGGTTCGAGATCCAGCAAATGCAAACAAAATTATTTCCATCGGTTTACTCAATTTCTCTATGTCCAAATTTACCTCCATATCTTACCATTACGCACATGATTACCGATTTATTTATTATTTTTTTTTTTTTTCAATTTATTTTTAATAAGTATATAGCTGCTTTATTACTTATCAAAAGCCTTGGTACAATACTGACATTCGATATTGGGACAATATTAAGATGCAGTCCCGACACAATACTGGCACTCGATATGGGGCCAATACTTAGATGCAGCCTCGGCACAATACTGGTACTCGATATTGGGCCAGGATAGTGTTAGGCCTGGCATGAAGTTATCATCCCGACACTCAAACGAGCTTGGGCCAGGCTCGAATTTCTAGCTTGGCCCAGAATTAGCAAGTATTTGGCCAAGCCTCAACCAAGCCTGGGCCCGTCGTCATTTCCTACAAGGGTAGGCACCTCTTAATATTAATATTAAGAGCTCAAATTTTAACAAAATTTTTTTTTCATCATCTTAAACAATATTTTGACTGTAACTAAAGAAAAAAAAATAGTCAATTTTTTTGGCTTACCCTAATATATAGATATATATATATATATATATATATATATATATATATATATATATATATATATATTATATACAGATATATACATATATCATTATTATTAAGAAATAATTACATATTTACATGTAATAAATAAATCTTTACCACTAATATTTGTGTGACCTTAATAAGGTTCTTCATGATTTAATATCAACAAATTTGCAATGATAATAGACTCGATATCTTCTGGATTAATTAAATAAGCATTAAAATTATCATGAATTGTACATTTACACGTTTGGCGATGTAAAAAATAAAAATTCACACCGCCTAAATTTTAAACGGGATTCGGTGTAATTTTCACACCAAAATTTTTACACCGAGGCATTTACACTACACCGGGTCCATCAAATTTTTTACAGTGCATACAACTATATTTATTTATTGTAAAGTAAACGGTAAATTAATTTCAAGATCTATTAATTAATATGTATAGTACACTGTAAAAAGTCGGGAGTGAATCCGGATTTAATTTCAATCCGAATTCACTCCGCATTCACTCCGCCACTCGGAGTTCCGGAGTTTTAAAAAAAAACACTTCGCATGCGGAGTGAATTGAGTTTTTTTTAGGCGGAGTGATCTTAGAGTGACGCGGATATAATTTCACTCCCAAATCACTCCGGTCCGGAGTTTTAACATTTAAATTAATTTAGGTTAAACTGTTAAACAGTTCGTGTGTTCGTGTGTGCGTGTATGTGCGCGTGTGTGTGGAAATGTGTGTGCATTTGTGTGCGTGCGCGTGTGCGAATGTGTGCATGCGCGTGTGCGAATGTGTGCATGCGCGTGTGCGGGTGTGTATGCGTGTATGCGAGTGCGCGATTGTGTGTGCGTGTGTGCGTGCGTATCAGCTGATCAGCAATGTAATCGCGAGTTTTAACTTCGATTATATTTAGTAGTTATATTTTATTAATAATATTTTCAAAACTCCTCTCCGGAGTGAATTTCACTCCGGAGGAATTAAATTAATGAAAAATTATCTACACCGCGAAAACTCCCCTTCGGAGTGAACTTTACTCCGAGGGGAGTGAATAATTAAAAATTCATTCACTCCGCATTCACTCCGGATTTAATCCGCATTTACTCCGCGAATTTTTTACAGTGTAAAACAAAAATTAATGTCCAGAGTATACATAATAACAATTTGATTTCATTATTAATGCACTGTCAATGTCTACAATTATAATAGAAAATAATAATTTCTATTTATACATGTTTTATACAAAAAAAAAAAAAAAAAAAAAGAAAGGACGCAAATGGCTACTGGCGTTCTTTCTCTAAATTTTTCTTAAGATATAAACAGAAATGATATAGTTTATATAATAGAAAAGCAAAAGACAATTAAAGTTTCTTCGAAACTTGAAAAGGAATTTGATATTTCAATATACTTATCCAGTAGCCCAAGGGCACTCTATTAGAACCTTTTCTCTTGAACATTTTCATTTAAATAAAAATTAATAGAACTTTTATATTAGCATGAATCATTTGATTTTATTCAATAAAAGGCAACAAATTGTTTTTGTTAAAAAAGATTAAACTCGAATGAAGTTGATGTAAGTGATCAGTTGATTTTCACTCATCAGTTTTTGGTGAGAAACTTGAATAAAAACGTTTTTCTTCGAAATTATATTACAAACTTGACGATGGGTGAGTCGAGTGCTTTATTTCCAAGTTTGTTGATGGCGGACTTAGACGTTACATTAATAGAGACACTTGGGTACGAAATTATATGTAAGAGAATTTAGTAGATGTATATGGAATAACAGTGAAGAAGTAAGTTAAGAAGACAATAAAGATCAAAACGAACGGATGGAAGTAAGGATGATAAGAAGATGGTATGGTTAGGACCAAGTGTCCTTTGAGTGTTTGTGCAAGTCGGGACTCGAACCCTTGAAATAACACTGTCAAAATTGAATCCCTTGAGTATGAAATACTCTTCTCAACGTTTTTTATTATCTTTCTCTTTTCTGCACTTGAGACTATCTGTGTTTCCGGTATATTTCATTACTTATCTGCTCCACTATACTTTATTAATTTTTTGTCTACTTATGGCTTATGATTTTGACGACTTTATGTTTTGTTTTACAACTAATATATAACCTCATAAAAGTTTTTTCTATACAACTATATTTACTTTTAGACTCACGTTCTGATTTATTTCATTTTTTAATTTTTAACTGGGATCTTCTCTATGAAAGAGGTATTTTACTGAACTTAATTTTAATTTAATTCACAGATTTATCGCCAAATAAATACTCATAAAAAATTTATTTGTGGTAAAAATAGTCGCGTTAAATTTTTTTTAAAAATAATAAATCACATTTGTATCCATAATTATAATTATTAAAAATAATAGAAATCACAAAATAAGTATTCGCATTCTACATAATTTTAAATAAAAATAAAATAAAATTTACACACATATAATCCACAAATACATCACAGCGTCGACTAAAAAAAATTACAAAATACCAGATATCTTTTCAAGCAACATACTTCTATTCTACGTATACATCTTTATAAGATCCGAAGATGTTAGAAATAACTGCAGGGCGTACTTTTTACATTTCCATAGCATGATCTATAATGGGCGTTGCATATTCTTGCGAATAATCCTCTTTTGGTGAATTTCATTGCTGAATTTAACCACATAGGCGTGGCTCAACTAAATATCTCAGCCAATGATAAAGCGCATCCCCACTACAACGGGGCGTCTCTCAGGATTTTCCAAATTTTTCCTTGAGTTGGTTCGTAACGTGCCACCTCTAAACTGCCTGAATGATCCTGAAACACAACTCAAGAGTTGGTTAGGAGAATTGAAGGAGGCTCTGCCCGCGCATCTTCTTTACTCTACTAGCAAGTAACATTAGCTAAGAGAAGAAAGAGGCAACTCGACACTCTACGTTTCTGCCACGAGCAACGACGAGCCCCCAGTGTGTTTTTACTCGGGGCTGAGTAAACGAGCCGCTTGTTGTGTATCATAATATACCCGTAACGCCTGCTGCTGTACCTACTAACTGACTCTAACTCGTTTCTTCCGTCCACTTAAACGCGAAAAATTTATTTCTTTCTATTTGGCCAAAAAAAAAAAAGAAAACACTCCTCCTTTGAATCTCGTTATAAATTGTGAACTGTGATTATTATGTGAATGAAAATTATTTTAATCGAATGTTTAACGATATTTAATAACATGGTAGTGATATATAAGAATTAAAAGAAAATTTTAGTGATTAGTGAGTAAAGTTTAAGTTATTATTGAACGAATATAAACAGCAATACGATGCATACTCTATTTGGTGAACAAAATGCTTATTACAGGCATGCAACGAGTGTTCCAGTTGGTATGAGTACTTCGTCATATCCTGGAGTTGGTGCAGCACCAGCTTACTATGAGCAATATCGTTATGGTGGTTATGCAACCGCGGGTTATCCCGTCGCTGGAATATCACAACAGCACATGCATCATCCAGCCAAAGATATGGTGAAACCACCATACTCTTATATAGCATTAATAGCTATGGCGATACAAAATGCTCCTGATAAAAAAATAACTTTAAATGGAATCTATCAATTTATTATGGAGCGATTTCCTTATTATCGTGAAAACAAGCAAGGTTGGCAAAATTCAATAAGGCATAACTTGAGTCTCAATGAATGTTTCGTAAAAGTTCCACGGGATGATAAAAAACCAGGAAAAGGAAGTTACTGGTCATTGGATCCTGATAGTTACAATATGTTTGATAACGGATCTTATTTAAGAAGACGACGGCGATTTAAAAAAAAAGATGCATTAAAAGAAAAAGAAGAAGCATTAAAACGCCAAGGGATTGTATTAGATAAACGTGATGACATCAAATCTAATCACAGTATAGATTCAACAAAAAAATTGTCATCATCAGAATGCAAGCAACCGAAAAGAGAGCCGTTGAATGACCAGCCTCATTGCATGGGTAATAACGGTTCAGTTGCTAAATATGGAAGCATGCAAGATAGTAAAACAATAACAACAACTGCAAGTGTAATTCAAACGAATTTGGGACATACATCTGGTCTGCAAATTCAACATCAACCACATCAAGTGCACCAAGATGTTGTAGTAACTGATGTAAATATTGGTTTGGATCCAGCCAATTTCAGTGTTGACGCGTTAATGACTTCGAGGGAAAATAGTGCTTTAATGAACCGTGATCATCATTCACAACATTCTCATTCAATTCAGCATTCTCATGGGCATTCTGGCCTTTCACATCCGTCTATAATGACGACATCGCGAGATCCTAATACTACCGTCGGTACGAGAGATCTTACATCAGTGGTCACTACAACTAGCACGACAACCGCTGCTACAGTCGCAATGATGCCTTCCACTGGGTATAGTCATGTAACACCCTCAAGAGGTAATTCTAGTCCATCTGGAACAATGTATTCTCCCTACTGTCCAAGCTCTTCGGGATATATAATGGATCATACGGATTATAATGCTACTGCAGCTAGAAACCATAATCCGCCACATTCCCAATGGTATCAAGAGGCTGCAAGTCCCGATTCCGCAACTATTTATCAGGATACACAATCACCGAGCTGTCAATTATACAGGTAGTTATTATTTTATAATTAGAATAGCCGAATAATTTAATAAATGAAATAATAAAATAAAGTATTTCCTCGGTTGGTTCTAGGTCGAGCCCACCTACTCCTTTATCCTCAAGTGCGGCTCCTTCGCCGCCATTGTATCACAGTCATAGATATTATCAGGATTGCAATGCAGTTAATACTAGTGGTAATCTTCCAATAACGTTGCATAAGTACTGAGATTATCGAACAAGGTCTCAAAGAGACCTTGTATCATCGATAAGTGGCAATCATTATCATCAACAGAGGCATGAGGATTATGATCCATATTTAGTTTACATTAAGCAAGAGTGGATTTCACCTGATGAACTTCCAAAAGAATGGCACTGATAAGTTATACGTGACTTAATGTTAAACACATAAAAAAAAGAAAAAAAAAAGTATATATTTGCGCGTAACATTGTGGAATAAAGTAATTAATATAATTTAAAGGTCAAGATTGATATGACAACTGTGTAAACTGGAGGTTTCCGAAGGCTTTCATTAATATACGAGTTTTTTGACCTAAGTCAAAAAATACTTTTAAGTACGTACGCTATTATACTGACATTGAATCTGCAGATACTCTGTCTTTTCCGGTTTACCATCACCTTATCTACATCATATCGATGATCTTGCTTAATTTTTTTCTTGTTATACTTGTCGAGTGTAAGAAATAATAACTGTGTAAATAGAAGACAACATGGCACTAAATAAATCAACGTGATGACACTTTTTTAAAATTTTTGTTTACCAATCGTCTGTCTCGATATCATGAAGAATCGGATGTAAAAAAAATGCGTTTAAAAGGACGAATCAAAGTCATTCCTTTATAAATCGTTATGGAGTTTTTATCTGATTTTCATTAATTATTTATTTATCTATTTAATGATGCATTTAATTTTTATATTTATAGTAATCATTTTTGTTTTATTTATATTACGAAAATATCTATAACCAGTATGTTCATAAAAGAACTGAGATATATTTATTAATAGTCTATACAAGAGCAAATTAATATTTAATTCAAAATAATGTGAATAAATAGAAAATAGATTTAAATTAAATGATTATAATTATTTATGTAGAAATAAAATATTGGACATAGACGATGTAGTTACTAGTTATTGAGCGGTCACGAATTTTCATGTTCGGTTTTTTGCGTGTAGAAATGTTCAATAGTTTGTACATTATAAAAAAAAAAAAAAAAGAAAAAAGAAAAAAAAACGATAAAGATATGATACGATAATTTTTAAGAAACAAATAAAAAATTTCAAGTGCACATGAAAGTCTCGCAAGTTGTGAGACTGATTATTATTATTATTATTATTATTATTATTATTATTATTATTATTATTATTATTATTATTATTATTATTATATATATATATATATATATATATATATATATATATATATATATATATATATATATGCATTAAAAATACTTCGCATATTAATGTGAATATTCCAAATAAAAATTGAATTAAAAGAAAAATGTGTTCATTTATTTGTTTCAGTTCGATATTAAAAAAAAATTGAATAATTTATTATTTGTTTAAAAATTTTAAATTATATATTCAGATGTATTATTGTAACCACGATCATTTATATACCCTCTCAATTATGAAAATCTTTATTTGTATATACATACATACATACATACTCATTAAAAAAAAAAAAAAAAAAAGTTTTAAATGGAATATTAATACACTTTTATAATACTTGTTGATATAATTTGATAGCTATAATATTCAGACAAAAAATTCAAAACCTTTTAAAGTTCGTAAAAAAAAGTTATAAAAATAATTTGTAAAGTAATTTTGTTATTAGATAAATTTAAAAATATAATCTTTGAGTAAATCTTTTGAATTTTTGATTGCCAATAAGAGAGGGTAGTTAGATAGTATTTGAAGGGTCAAAAGTTGCTTGGGTGGTCGTATCGGGATTGTATCCTCCGCACTTAAAACTACCCGAGGCTGAGATTGAACCACATCTGCTTTTGAAACACGTGCTCCGGATAAACTGCAAAGACCCTCATCAGGTTTACTGTTGTCGATGAAGCTGGACACTTTGTTAGTTGTATAAGAGTTACAGTGTGTATATATCTAATAAATTGAACAACTTCGATCAATCCTGTAAGCTTTTGTGTACAAAATACTTACCATTCCATCTTGCAGTTAATCTCAAATATTATTTCTTTTAAATTTATTATGTGCATAGACATCTATATAAATTTTTTATTAATAAGTTTCCTTAAATATTATCAAGTGTATGTTTTCGAAAAAGTGAAAAATAAATCATACTTTTTAGATTTCATTATTCTTTAAATAATTCAAGTATCGACAGAAAAAGTTATCAAAAAAGAGCTTACTTTATTATCATCATATAACAATTACTATATTGCTCGAAATATAGTTTAGCACATCAAAAAAATGTAGTCATTTTTCTACATCATAGAAATTCTCATTAGATTTTATAGTTTTCCATTTATTGAGAATAAATGAATTCTATGAGAAAGTTGTATAGGCAAGTATAAACCATATACATACATCTATAAAAATTGATTATTATACTTTCAAGCAGATTAAGTATGTACTGCATGTAATATATATATGAGTAGCCCGAAAAAACCGACTACTTTTTTTTTTTTTGAGTCTCATATGAAAATTTGTTGGTTCAACACGTTTTAAGAAAACCCTCTCCGAAAATCAGCTCGATAAAAAATTTTTAGGAGGTCGCTCACGAATTTCGAAAATTCAAAAATTATTAAATCTCGGATTGTTTTCTTTTTTTTTTTGCTAAATTTTTTTTTTTTGTGGCAGAAATAGTTTGTATATAAAAAGAATTATGAATATTCTGAAAATTTTAATGTTTAAACATCGCTCAAGAGTTTTGAATGCTTCCGAGTACTGTTTTTTGAACGTTTTTGTGCGATCCTTAAATATTACACTAAAAAAAAATACGTGTAAGTTCACGTAACTCCGGTGTTAAATTTAACCCCAAAAGGGATTTAAAATAACACCAATAGCGATGTTAAGATTTTTCCCGGTATTAAAAAAAAAGTAGTTTTATTTATCAAGTATCAGAAGTCGAATTGTATTTCAAATGAATAAAAAAATTTTTGAAATTTCAAAAATACATGATACAGAAAATTTACCGATTGCTGAAAAAATCTAAAGAATGTTTGTCCACAATGTCAAATTAATTCTATTGTATAAAATATGAAAAACAGATTTTTATGGATCAAGCCTCTTTGCAAACTAAATCAGCGAAAAAAATAAAATAAAATTATCAATGATTATGATGTATTATCTTTAAATCAGTTATTACCTCATGGAAAACATCAGAGTTACAGTAAAAATAAATATATAATATTGTTCCTAAATATTTAATTTGATAAGTATCAAAAATTTCGGCAATTTGTTCAGTTAAATAAAAGTGACATTTCTTATTTTATGGGTAATAAAATTGGTCTTATCTCAATTAACGATAATTTCGTAATTTTAACGAAATATTATTCTTATTATTCATTCCTGTTTGGTATATTTTGAAACACTTATAACTCATACTCTCATACTCCGAATGAAGTTAAATTGCTTTACATGTACACCGTTTTGACACACCACTAAGTGGCACCGCTACACCAATGTGTTTTTTTTAACACCGCTTTTTGTTACAGAGTATTATTAAGGTTTTTCGATTTATTCACCATCAATTTGTATCATAAAGAATAAAACTAGAACCCGAGACATAGAAAAAATTAGTTACTTACATACTTTTGCACACTTCAAGCGCGAAAGCGCTGAGGGTGCTTTATGATCGCTCTAAATTTTTTATTTTTTAATTCAATTTTTAAGATTTCTTGGTTATTTAAATGATACCCAACTTTATTGTTCAAGACTGCCCATTATATTTTCAATTATGCAAAAATAATATTTTAGTGGAATAATAATAATTGAGTTATACAAAAATACAAAAATCAATTTAATGCGGTAGTTACGTATTATGAATTAATATTCCAAATTTTTGAGCGACGTACAGAGTCAATATCTTGGGCTAAAATTTTCAGCACGGTATTGATGTTACACACTGAAAAAAAAAAAATCGGTAACAGTTGCCGATTTTTTTTCGGTAACGGTTACCAATTTTTCGGTAGAGATTACCGATTAAATCGGTAGAGGTTATCGATTTTTTTTCGGTAAAGGTTACCGATTTTTTTCGGTAACAGCTACCGAAAAATCGGTAATCTCTATCGATTTACATTCATCGAAAAAATAGTTTCTTGACTTAGAAAAAATAAAAATTAAGTAGTAATTACTTAACAAGCATGTAATTTCACAGAATAAAGAAAAAAAAAACTCTGTTATATCAAATACTTGGACCTAATTATACATAACTTACATTGACCCATATGTTTTTGTAAACATTGTTTTTGTCGGTTGAGACAACTGATTATATTTTTGGGGAAGCAAAAAGCTGCCAATTTTAAAATATAGTGAAACCTAAACTTACAA
Source organism: Microplitis deprimator (assembly GCA_964016945.1). NCBI lineage: Eukaryota > Metazoa > Arthropoda > Insecta > Hymenoptera > Braconidae > Microplitis > Microplitis deprimator. Next base: position 11,373,624 of record OZ024707.1, on the reverse strand, counting down.
TTAACCTTCTCAATAAGATAATTTATAGATAAATTGAGAAAAATATAGATAGCCCGAACTGGAAATCGAACCCAGACCATATCGGTATCGCGCCGAGTGCTCTACCAGTTGAGTTATCCGGTACTATAAGGGAAGGGGGGGGGGCTAAATAGGCCCCTTAAAAAAATTTTTTCAAATCCTCAGTTTCTTTTACTTATTTTACTTTTTTTTACTCCCTTGCCAAGTATTTGACATTAATTTGTTCTGTCCATTAGAAATAAAAAATGTGGGGCAAAATGGGCTCCCCTCAAGAAATGAAAAAAATGTGTGTTTCAGCTCGTTTCACTTTTTTTTCCTTCTGCTGAGATTTTGATGTTAATTCGGTATGTCTATCAAAATTGAAAATCCTGAAAAGTTGGGTAAAACGGGCCCCCAACAAAACTCAATGTATGTTTCTTGCTTGTTTTATGTTTCGAAACTTTTTGCTACGTATTTAGTATAAAAAAGAGTTGATAGTGAAGATTTGGACCTTAAAATAACTTAATTCAAAGTTTTCTGTGTAATTACTATTCAATTAATTCAAAAAACTTTAGGAATTCGTTTGGTTAAAAAATATTTGTAGATTTTCTAAGTTTACGCAGCCTATTCCCACCCCCAAACACTTTTCATGTTAAAAATTTTAGGGGACCATTTTGCCCCCCCCCCCTACCTTTCCCCTACTTTATTCCGTTCAATTTTATCTGTAACATTTGCTCATGTATTCACTGAAAACAATGTATTTCGATGATCATTATCACGCATTTTGTGTCACCGTCAATGATAAAATGGATTTAGTTAAGAATATAAGTTCTATTTCGAATTTGGTACCATGTATGTTAATAAAAAAAATAATTTATATTTTGTAGCCATTCGGCACTTAGTTTAATATTCACGGAGAGAAAAAAATGGGAATTTTTCCAACTTTACTTGGGAAAATTCCTTTGTTGGCATTGTGAATTTTACTATGTCACATGGTAAATTTTGCTTTATTACATAGGAATTATTCCTATATTGACAATGTAGATTTTCCTATATCATCATTGTAAAATTAACTATGTAATATAGGAACAATTCCAATGTTGATGGGAAAAATTCCCATGTTAACAAAGTAGAATTTCCCATGTATATAAAAGTGGAATATTTGTAAATCAAAATAATTCAATTGAATTGATGATTATATACTCTCGGAATCACGATGTAATTGATTTTTACGTACTCGTTTATATTAATCGAATTTATAAAAACATTTGCTCATTGGTAGGTGCTACAAAAAAATTTTAATTAAATTACACAAAATTTTTTCTGAAACTATGAAATTCGATTTTCGTAAATCTTAAAACTTTCTCACATCCCTATTTTATCGCTTTGAAGCCTAGTTGATACAAATGACCAAAATATTTGGTATTTTAGTGAATTTAGCTTCTTGTAAACTTTTCCCATGCAACATAGCAATTTTTCCCATATTGACATGGAAATTTTTCCCATGCTAGAATGGATATTTTTCACTATGTCAACATAAGAATATTTACGATGTTAACAAAGGAATCTTTCCCTTATCAACATGGGAAAAATTCCCATGTCAATATAGAAAAAATTACTCCAGTAACATGGGAAAAATTCCTATGCTGACATAGTAAAAATGTCCATGTCAATAAAGGAATTTCAGCAATGTTAACAGAGGAATTTTTCCATGTCTACATGGAAATTTTTCCAATGGCAACATGGAAGATATTCCTATAATATATGGGTAAAATTCCCATAAAATATGGTTATATTCCCACTTTTCCCTAGTAAAATTTCCCATGTTAATAAAGCAAAATTAGCCATGTCAACAAGGGAATTTCTCCTTAGTAAAATTGGAAAAATTCCCATGTTTTTCTCTCCGTGTTCTTTTGATTATAATAAAAATTTTAATTACCTTTGAATAAAATTAAAACTTGTTGACATGTCATTTATACTTTAGTTGTAGGCCCCAAAAACTGTTTTTTCGGTAAATGTAATATCAGTAGAGATTACCGATTTGACGGTAACGGTTACCGATTAAAATCAGTAGAGATTACTGATTGGAAATCGGTAGCCGTTACCGAAAACAAATCGGTCACCTCTACCGATTTTAATCAGTAACCTCTACCGAAAAAAAATCGATAACCGTTACGAAAAAAAAACGGCAACCGTTACCGATTATTTTTTTCAGTGCAGGAAAAACAATCCCGCCATTGAAAAAAAATTGAAAAAAAAACCGACCCGGGAAAAAATTTTTTCATTAAATTTTATACAATTATATATAATTTTATAAAAATTTATAAAGTTTTCACAATTGCTACACGGAGAAAAAAATTTAGTAATTTTTACTAAATTTGAAAAAATAAACTACAATCCGAGAAGTAATCTTGAAACGTTAAAAAAAAATCAGAAATTGTACAAAACTCAAAGTAAAAATTATAACATATGAGTTAAAACAGAGATCGGCAAAAAAAAAATTTTCATTTGCCATTTTTCAATTATTTCAGTCACCATAATATTCATTAAGAAATTTTGAATTGATCAAGAATAAAAAAAATTAGGATTTTTTATTTTTCATTGTTTTGTTAACTAAAAATTACTACAATTTGATTTTTAATTACTTAAAAAATTAAATTTTTTTTTTTAAATAATTTTCATTAATAAAGTAATTTATAAAATTATTTGAGAATTATAGCATTGTTGAAGTAATTATCATTAAAAATGAAAATTTTTCCAATTACCAATTTTAATTATTTAAAAAATGAAAATTATTTCACTCAAAAATACTAATTATGAAAAAATTTCAAACTATTTTTCATTACAATTTTTGAAATTATGATAAATAATGTTACTTGAATTACGAAAATTATGATCAGATAATAGTCAAATTATGAATCAAATTTATTAGTTTTTTTACTGATTAGATTTTATAAATTTATACTCATGTTACACTTCGCCAGTACTCTAAGTTCAAAATTATCATCAAAAAAAAGTCATCACGAGCAGACACTTTTTATTAATTCATTTTTTTCCAAAAATCGTGATAAAACAAGAATTTTTCTACTTTTTTTTTTTCGTTTTTTGGAAAATTTTTTTTTCTTTTCTCTTTACCTTACATTTACTGAATAACTAACGCAAAAATGAAGAGAAATCCGAAACAAATAAGTTTTTTCATTTTGGTAATGATTACACAAATTAAGGAAAAAAACTTGTTCCTTTAATTGTTTTGTAAAACTTTGAGCAATCGGCCCGGACAAACGGTTTAATGGATCAATCTGAAAATTTCCAGGGTTTTTGAGGGTACATTAAGCTATAAAATTACCTGGAAACATTAATATTTCCATCAATATTTGCAAAGTAGCGATGAGTTGACTAAAAAACTAGAAAATGGCCATTTTTTAAGGGATTTTCAAATTGATGTTAAGGATGAAAAAAAATTTTTTTTTCAAAAAATCGAAATTGGAGCTTGTAGGAAATTTATTCAAGTTTCTTGAACTATCCTGTACATTATTGTGCGACCATTAATTACTTAGATATCGATAATCAAAGACAAAAGGACCCTTTTTTATTTGAAGGCTGATATCTCAGCAGAAAGTTGTCGTACAGAGAAACAAAAAAAAGCAAATTGTAGCTGAATAAATTTCCTAAACGATCGATAAATTGGTTTTTTCGAAAAAAATTTTCCCGGCCCCGTAGACCTAAAAAACAAAACTAAAAAATTTAGAAAAATTTTGGCTCAAGCTATTTTTTATAATTCCGCAAAAATCGTGGCTCAAAAAATGATTTTATCGGAAGATTTTTAAATGAGAGATTTTAAGCTTCAATTTGCTTTTTTTATTTTTTTAATACGATCATTTTTCACGAAAATACAGCCTTCCAAAAATCACTAAAAAATTTAGAAAATTTTCTTGTTCCTTTAATTTTTTAGATAAGTGTATTACTGGTGAAAGTAATTTTCCCATTATTTATTATCGTTGATCAATATAAATTATTGTAATTACGAAAAAAGAGAATTGTAATGAAAAAGAGTTTGAAATTTTTTCATAGTTAGTATTTTTAGGTAAAATAATTTTTATTCTTTAAATAATGAATAATTGGTAATTGAAAAAATTTTTATTTTTAATAATAATTACTTTAACAATGCTATAAGTTTCAAATAATTTTATTGATTATTTTATTAATGAAAATTATTTTTGAAAAAAAATTTCATTTTTTAAGTAATTAAAAATTAAATTATAATAATTTTTAATTAATAAACAAATTAAAAATAAAAAATCATAATTTTTTATTTTTTTTTAATCAAAATTTTCTTAGTTAATATTATGCTGACTAAAATAATTAAAAAATGGCAAATGAGAATTTTTTTTTTGCCGATCTCAGATTTAAAATAATAATTTTCGTTGATTATAAAAATTACTGCGTTCAAAATAAAATTTACTAGCGACAAATAAAAATTATAATGTACCAATAATTTTTACTATTGTACTCAGTAAATATTAGTTAATGCGCTTTGTGAAAGATGTATTCTGGCGAGTAATTTTTACAATCCAGATAGTAATTTTTCTAATCTCAAATAGTAATTTTATCTCCCGGAGTAGCAATTTGTCTTACCGACATTCTAAAATGTACAGTACCTACGTAGAATTACATTGGAGAAGTAATATTTATCAACTACGAAACAAAAATTGCGACTAATGAACTACCTTTTAATAATTCTGAAAACAATTTCTACTTTTTGTAACATTGAACTATTTTTATATGAATAAGTAAATATTTATTTTTTTCCAAGTGAAAATTTAACGAAGCTGTATTGTAATTATCATGATAAGTGAAAATTACAATCTAGATAGTAATAATTGAAATAAAAAATTAATTTTCTACAAATCATTGTAATTTTTTTTATGGATTGTAATTTTTTATTTGAGATAGAAAATTTTTCATTGTGATTGTATTTATTATTTAATTTTGACCTGCATTTTTCTCCGTGTATTGAAATCCCAAGAGGTTATCGGTATGAAATTTTATATATTTTTATAAAATTTTACAGTCTTACAAAATTTTATAAAAGTCTATAAAATTTGAAAAAAACTTATGAGCTTTTATCAGAAACCATGAGATAATTCTATGAAATTTCATAAAATTTCGTAAAATTTTTTAAAACTTTGGGAAAGGCCAAAACTTCGTACTTGTAAAATTTCATAAAGTTTTGCATAATTTCATAAATTTTTATAAAACTTCATAGTTTTATAAAATTTAATAAAAATCTATAAAATTTTACATAACTGTTATGAAGATTCCAAGGACTTAGTGGTATGAAATTTTATATATTTTTATAAAATTTCATGAAATAATATAATGTTTCATGAAATATTATAAAATTCTATAAGACTTGGTGTCATTTTACATAATTGAAGTTTTGGCCTCACACGAAATGTTGCAAAATTTCATGAAATTTAATTAAATTATGTAAAATTATGTCTTGGTGTCTAATTAAGTTTATAAATATTTTTACAATTTTATAGTTCGGTAAAAAAAATAATTTCATGAGATTTCATATAAATTCAAAAAATTTTAGAAATTCTAAAAAAATATTTACCAATACTTCTGGATCTTGGTAATTAAGATGTAAAAATTTTATGACATTTTATATAATTTTTTGAAATTTCACAAAATTTTATAAGATTTCATAAAATTTTAAAAAAATTTATGAAAGTTCATACCAACAACTTCTTGGAATCTTGATAACAATTATGTAAAACTTTATGAATTTTTTTTAAATTTTGTTTCCTTTTACAAAATTTTATAAAACTTCATGAAATGTTACAAAATTTTATCAAATTTTATTAAATATTATGAAAATTATCTTATGGTGTCCAATATAATTTCATTAAATTTTTAAAAATTTTATAAATTCTTATAAAATTTTGTATAATCTTTCAAAATTTTATAAAATTTCATGAAAATATTCTTTCCTGGGTTATTATATCGAGTAACAGGTGCAATAAGGGCGTGTAAAAATTTTTTCTGCCCTCCGGCCGGAAAGTGGCAACTTTCGGGCCACTGCCCTGAACAAAGTTGCAACTTTCCGGCTCCGTCGAGCAGAAAAATAGTATACGCACCTTGGCCAGTAAAAAAGAAAGCCTCAGACCACATGTTTGTCAGCCTCGGCCAACAATTACATGTGCTCTGAGACTTTTCTTATTTTACTGGCCTAGGTATGTAATATACTATTTCTCGTCGACGGAGGCGGAAAGCGGCAACTTCGTTTTGCACAGCGGGACACTCGGCTTCGCCTCGGCCAACAATTACATGTGATCTGAGACATGTCTTACTTTACTTCCTTAGATGTGTAATATACTATTTTCTCACCTCCGGGCGGAAAGCGTCAACTTTCGACCCGCTGTGCAAAACGAAGTTGCCGCTTTCCGCCTCCGTCGTTACTTCCCTAGTTGTGTAATATACTATTTTTTCGGAAATTGACGTAATTATCTTCTATAAGTATAATAGAGACGAGAAAAATTTAGTATCCGGAACAAACGTGATTGTGACCTTAAAGTTTAAGAATGATAACAAACGTTCGAACTTAAGAAATTTTTTTTTGTTAGTTACATAAAAATTTTAATTTTGACAAAAAAAATTTTTTTTAAGTATGATAAAAAACGAAATGTTGAAAAAAATTTTTTTTTTTTAGTATTATACTTTTAGAACATAATTACGATTCTCGAAAAATAACCTTTTTTATACGCCCTCATGGCTCCCGGTACCAACGCCGAGAGCCATAAAGGCGTATGAAAAAAATTTGATTTTTGGAAACAATTTTTTTATCTCTGTTATACTTATAAAATATAAATACGTCAATTCCTGAAAAAAAAAAAAAAAAATTCTTATACGCCCATAAACCCTAGCAGAAATGAAATCGAGTTTTTGTCTAGTTACTGGCCAGTTTTACTAGACTTTAACCAGAAACTGGCCAGTGGAATATCAAGTTACTGTCAAGTAACTGGCCAGTTTCACTAGAGATCCAAGAGAATCATGGCGGCTTTGAAAAAAACTGTCACTTTAAAATTTTAGGTTTTGAGGTTATTAAAATTATCACTTCCTCGGAAAAATAAAACGAGTTTTTAAAAAATACCCAGACAAATTAAAAATGAATTCAAATTAATGTATCTTTTTCCAAATTACTCTAAATATTTATATGCAATAGATAAATAAATCTAGCATGGATATATATATATATATATATATATATATATCTATATATATATATATATATATATATATATATATATATATATATATATCTATATATATATATATAGATCAATAAGTAAATATTGATCCGCATTGACAGACATTAAAAATTAATTAATTGAAATAAATAAATTAGAACTTAAAATTAAAATAATGATTGACAAACAAAATTATTATAAAATTTATTTATTTAGCCTTTCATTTACTTAAATAATCAAGGTTTAGTTTATAAATATTAAACTATAAAGTCGGTAACATCATTATATTTTAAATATAAATGTACACGGAAAAAAGAAAACAGGAATAATTGCTGTTTGAACGAGCATTTAAAACATTTTCAAATAGTAACGCAGCGCTGCATAAACGAAACTGTAAAAGTTACAGTTTGGCGCCGAACAGTAAGTCTTACATTTTAAGTATGAAATATTACAGTTTGAAAATGTATCAAGTTTACTTACTCACACTGTAATATTTGTTGAAAATTGTCAAAGTATCATTCGATATGCTTCAAAACTTACAGTTTTTCTATTCAAGTTTTACGTTAAAATTTTTAAAACTTGTTTCTCCAAATAACGATATTGCCACTATAAACTGTAAATTTTACATTTTTAGTTAGTAATATTTGTGTTTATTTTTTTCAATAATCGAGTTTGAATAGTGATAGAACCCACTACGAAATGTAAATTTTAAAGTTACAACATGTGAATTTTCAGTTATTTTTTCAAATTAATGCTATTCATTTAGCAATTTTATCAGTAAAATACATAAATTTTACAGCTCAATTAAAGTAACTGTGATTTTATTAGTTGAATTAACGTTGCATAAATATTAATTTGTCACTTACCAATGATAAATTAAAAAAATTTTATTTTCCTAAATTTAATAATTATTTAATTTTCTTTACTTATTTAATTAAGACTAATATTGTAGTACTACTAATAGAATATCAAAAACAGAGGAAAACTAAAACAAATAAAAATTTTCATTAGAAGAGATAAATAAATGTTAAAGGTTAAATATTTCTTTAATTTAAATATAATAGTTTAAAAAATTAAAAAGTACAGGTTTTAATGTTCCTATTTTTATTATTAATTATCACAACTTACACATACAATCACATGCTACAATAATTCTCACATATTTCGTAAGTCTGGAAATGGACACATCAAACTGAGAATTAATTTTATTTGTTATAAATAATGCACTAGACGACACCACGTTGAACAATAACTTGATACGAGACACCCGTGAAACAGAAGACTCTTATTACTATAACCTCTAATATTGAGGCATGGCTAAGTGCAACGTGCACTCACATATACTATTTAAAAAATATTTACGGGCAATAGAGTAAGATTAGTATCTTCGTACACTCAGCTAATTGCCATGGTACGGTCTGAAATTTCAATATCGAAGATGTAAAACTTGAAAATTCAAATGCAAGTGATTTCATGGAATTGAAACACAAATTAATAAATTTTCGACCGTTAATGAATGGTTGTCAAACTGTAAAAGTTAGAAAAGTAAACTTTTAATTTTCTGAAACTTATTAACGATATTTTAAAATGTAGTTTTACTATTTTTACATTTTAAATAGTAAAAGTTCGTGATTGCTAAGGCATTGATGATACTTGACATAGAAATTTTAAAAATTACAGTGTGAGATGTAATAGTTCCATTTTCTACATTAAGGTTCATAATTAAATGCCCATACTGTAAATCTTCTCGAACCACTCAATAAATTTTCTTATTTGATACTTTAATTTTTACACAACGGCTAAACTGTAATTTTTACAGTTTTAAAGAGGAATAAATATTACTGCTTAATTTGCAACTAATTTTTTACAGGATAAAATTAAAAAATTACAGTATACATTTTAACTTTTGTAATTTTTAATATGACGGGCTGGTTTTTACATTTTATTCTGTAACTATTCCAGTTTTATTTTTTCCGTGTAATCATTAAATTGTACTTAAAAATTAACTATAATTAAAATAACATAATAATATTTTTTCTTTTTTCGATTTCCTCCTTCCCAGTCTTTTGAGTTACTTAAAGTTACTCCCACAGCCTGTAAAATTTCTGGAATTTTTTTCAATTTCAAAAGATACACTGCATTTGTTTAAAAAAGTTTTTGCTGATATCGGTAACTCGGGAAGTACTCCAGATTGTAAAATTTTTAATAATTCGTCTAAATAACAATCTGAAATACTTGTTTTTATTGTTCATAGTCGTAATTCACTTATTGTATTCATTTTTTTCATTGATTCCATTTTTTAATGTGTATATTAGTTATTTATCATAAAATTATTGACATGTTAACGTACACAAATCTTGATTTATTCACACTGCTTTTCAATATTTATTTTAGCAATTTTAGGTATAGGTTAAACAGAAAAAAATAAACACACACATACACACTAGTAGAGAAACCATATTAGTGTGACCAATGTGTATGCCTCAGTTGTAGGTGGCGGGATTTCTAGTTTTTAGCCGGGATCGCTGGTCAGTTACTGGTTTGAAATCGAGTAAAGTCTAGATTATTTCTAGTAGGGAAATCTTATAAAATTATATCAAATTTCGTATGAAAGTTGAAAACTCCATCCCAGAGAGGAAAGTACGACAGGCCCAGGCTTGGCCCATGCTTGGCCTAAGTATGTAAAACCTTGGCCCAAGCTTGTAAGCCAGCCTTGGCCCAGCCTTGGTAGGACTCTGGAATGATAACACGGGGCCCGACTTAGTTGCTAGACTTGGCCCATGCTTCGAGGAAACGGATAAATTTAATTAAAAAAAATTTTATTATTATTAACCTCGTAGAATTTATTTTCATTAACGTTTAAACTATCTAAAGAAGTTAAATGATGTGAAAAAAACTCGGTGAAAATTCTGCTGTGCTCCGGGCGCGAACTGCCGTCCTTCTGATTGCTAGGTCAGAACGATAGCTACTGGACGAACCTACTATTGTTGAACTGATACATTAATATGATCTACTTATTAAACCATAGGTATAGCCAAACTTGGGTAATCCTACCTTGGCCCAAATCTGGGTTGCCATTGGACGGCCAAGTCAGGGAAACCCAGTCTTGGCCCAAGCTCGGGTAATCATTGTCATGACCAAGGCTTGGTTACCCAGTCTTGGCCCAAGTCTGGCTTGCCATTGGATGGCCAAGACAGAGGAACCAATGATAACACAAAGCCAAGCTCAAGTGACAGTATTGTGCCAAGACTGCATCTAAGGATTGGCCCAATATCAAGAGCTAGTGTTGTGCCAAGACTGTAGCTAAATAATCACCTACGCTTATTAAAAATAGAACAAAAAAAAGTATTAGTAGAAATGTGCGTGATAGTAACATGTTGAAATAAATTTGTATAATAGAGAAATCGTGTAGATCGATGAAACTAATTTTTTTTTGCATTTGATGGGTCTCGAACCTGATCCTTCATGGCTGTTAGGCAAGTGTCTTATCCACTAGGATGTTACGCTGTACATAGAAGCCAGTGGTTCTTAGGTACCATTTGTTATTGAGACTGGTAAACCAAGGCTTGTCAGTTAAGTATTGGCTGAAACTTGTCCCAAGACTGGCAAACCAAGGCATGCCACGTAAGCGTTGGTCAGATGTCGGACCAACCTTTGGAGGCCGAGCCTGGGTAGCCCAGTATTGTACCAAGACCGGCCCTGCTGTCAATATTTTTTTTCCTACAAGGGACTCTTAAAATATACACTAGTCCCAAAAATTAAGGGATCGAAAAAAAATTCGAAATTTTTGGGTGATTTTCAACATGCTGTAACTCGATGAAAAATGGTCGTAGAAAAAAAAAAAAAAAAGGAAATTGTAGCCTCAAGTTTCTAGTTTTCAGATCTGGCCCTCAAATTTTTTATCATGCACGGTTCCGGAGTAATCTTAAGCAAACCGACGAAAAAAAAATTTTCAAAATTTTAGGAAATTTTATGCCCTTCAATTTGGCGGCCTCAAAAAGTCTCTACGACGAGTTAGCGCCGAGTTATCATTGATCAAAGCAAAAAAGTCCATTTTGGCTTTGATAATCAATAACTCCGGACGTATTGGTCGTACAGAGAATGGAAGTAGGGTTTTGAAAACTGAAAAACATTCTCTATAAGACAAAATTAGTCGCTTTTGATGAAAAAATTTTTTTTGAAGCGATAATGTTTATTAAAAAACAGGTCAAAATTCGCATATTTAAGGATATTCGGAAATCTTGCTATAACTTAAGATATAACGGATGAAAAAAGGATATCGTCGTTTTTTTTTCAACCTCAAAGTGCCCTGAAAAAACCCGGAAAATTTTAAAGCGCTGCGATTTTTCTTTCTTAGTGTCCCAAAGCTTTAAATTTATCGATTTTGCCAAAAATCTCCATAATTGGTAGTTTCTCGGTTTTAGGTCAGTTTTTCGATTTCAAAATGTTTTTTTCAACAGTAATCTTGATTTCTTCGATCAAAAAGATTGATTATCGAAAAAAATTGAAAAAAAAAAAAATTTTGAAAAAAAATTTTTTTTTTCGTTACATCCGCAATGATTTATCATTGTCAAAAAAAATTCGTCAATTTTTTTTACCGCCGGCATTAACGTTATCCTAAGCGTACCACGTGAAGGTTGCTCGGTCGGATTTACGCTTGCCGGCGGTAAAAAAAAATTGACGAATTTTTTTTGACAATGATAAATCATTGCGGATGTAACGAAAAAAAAAATTTTTTTTCAAAATTTTTTTTTTTTCAATTTTTTTCGTTAATCAAATTTTTTGATCAAAGAAATCAAGATTGAAATTTTCAGGGTTTTTTCAGGGCACTTTGAAGTTGAAAAAAAAAACAACGATATCCTTTTTTCATCCGTTATATCTTAAGTTATAGCAAGATTTCCGAATATCCTTAAATATGCGAATTTTGACCTGTTTTTTAATAAACATTATCGCTTCAAAAAAAATTTTTTTATCAAAAGCGACTAATTTTGTCTTATAGAGAATGTTTTTCAGTTTTTAAAACCCTACTTTCATTCTCTGTACGACCAATACGTCCGGAGTTATTGATTATCAAAGCCAAAATGGACTTTTTTGCTTTGATCAATGATAACTCGGCGCCCACTCGTCGTAGAGACTTTTTGAGGCCGCCAAATTGAAGGGCATAAAATTTCCTAAAAGAGTCATATAGTATTTTTTACATGAGAAGATATTAAAAATTAATAAGTGTAATGTATTTTTTGCTAACAAGATTATATTTTTTGCTATCTGTACAGTAAATTTTCCTATGTATAGATAAAATTAAAAGTTGGTGGGGATACCATACACAAATATGTATTACAAGTTCAGAAACCTTTTTTCAAAGGAGACATCGGCCGTCAGACAAAGGACTCGCGCGCGGGATATTAGGGTTCGAATCTCGGTTAAAGCAAGTGATTTTTTTAAAATAAAAATCGACACTGACACCAATGACATTTATACTAATACTAATACTAATACTAATACAAATGAAAATAATAATAATAATAATAATAATAATAATAATAATAATAATAATAATAATAATAATAATAATAATAATAATAATAATAATAATAATAATAATAATAATAATAATAATAATAATAATAATAATAATAATAATAATAATAATAATAATAATAATAATAATAATAATAATAATAATAATAATAATAATAATAATAATAATAATAATAATAATAATAATAATAATGCCCACGGTGCATGTTGTGCGGCCGGCGGGGGTTTCATTTACCCCGTGGCGCATCGTGGGCAATGTAGGCTGGCCTCCCACCTGCTGGCCTACTAATCGCACAACAACCTTTGCATTGGGCTAACTCCCCAATGTAAAGTATACTGAGTTCAAGATAATCCTGAACACAGAAGTGCTCCCCACAACCGGCCCTTCTCGGATGAGGGCTACCCACTAGCTGGGCGGAGCACCGAGATCCCGAACGATGACGACCTTGGCGAACAACGGACTACATTTAGGTGGACGGAGGAATTACGAGCCGATCTCCTGATGTGCTACAATAACAGTGAACCGGAGCGGAGAGGCTACATGGCTAGGATGCATGCTCTCTGGAGCGATATGCATCCCAATCACAGCAACTTTTCACAACAACATCTACGTGATTATGCTTCTCATCTCCGGCGAACACGAAGATCACTGTTAACTAACAGACGGTTATCTCACCGTCTGTCTTTTCCAGCACAGCTACATCAAGAGAGACGCCGTTCTTTCGAAGACGCCGACAATGATTTTGACACACGGCAAGTATGTATCTCTAAGAAGATACATTACCCAAAACATCTAATTGACACGGAAAACCACGAACTATCTGCTCGGATTCAGGAAGACTCTACTTTGCTCACAATCAATCGAGCTGTCTATGATGGTGCCTCCTCACTCTTACCTCCTGCGAGAAGGAATACTTCTTCGCCTGAGGCTAAGATGAGAGGGCGCATTGGACACCTAACACTGAAGATTGATGATCTCCGGAAACATGTCTCCCGCATTCAGTGTGTGATTGAGTATGTAAATGCTCGAAAAGCATTTACATCTAAAGTCCGCCGCATTGCGGCTGGACTACGATACCAGCATCACACACTGAATAAGGAGAATCTTCTGAACATCAAAGAAGGTTCCCTTAACAGGTTGCGGGCTCTGGTGGCTGCTAAAAAGTCACTAGAGAAAAAGCTGAAGCGGCTTACCGACAACTCTTTGTTTCGGTTAAGTCCTTCACGCTTTCTGACACCTAAAACATCTGTTTCTGGCGATCCCCCATCCATCGAACGAGTAGAAGCTTTCTGGTCTGAGTTGTATGGTGATCAACCGAACGTGAATTGTGACACCCCAGCTCTCAACGACTTCGAAGCATTCTGTCGACAACACCGCAACGACAATGCTGATGAAGAGAGCCCTGAAGTCAGCGTAGAAGAAGTTCGGTTAGCTCTGAATAATGGTAAGAACTGGGCTGCTCCGGGTCCAGATGGCATTAACTTATTTTGGTGGAAGAAACTAACTTCTACCCATAGCCATCTAGCCCGGATTTTTACAGCGTTTATCAGAGGCGACGAACCTATTCCATGTTGGCTTGTAGAAGGGCGAACCGTGCTCATCCCTAAGAAAGGTGACTTGTCTGACCCAAAGAACTACCGGCCTATCACCTGTTTGAATGCGGTTTATAAGATTTTTACTAAAATTTTAAATAATCGCATTCTAGAAGTGATCGATCCTGTATGGCAGCAGATATACGAACAACGTGGCAGTAAGAGAGGCCTGTCAGGTTGCAAAGAGAATCTGTTAGTAGATCGTTGTGTCATTCAAGACGCGATCTACTATCAGCGCAACCTGTCAATGGCCTGGATTGACTACCGCAAGGCATTTGACTCAACATCTCATGAGCTTATTCTCTTTTTGCTCAAATGCCTTAGGGTCAATCGCGATACAGTGGGATGCATTCAGCGTACGATGCAACTTTGGCGAACACGGTTCCACATTTCATGTGGCAACGACAAACGTGTAACCGAAGTTGTACAGTACAAAAGAGGAGTCTTTCAGGGAGATTCTATGAGCCCTCTGCTGTTTTGAATCTCACTGCTGCCAATATCTGTTGCGCTACGCCGTACTCGTGGATACTCAGTGGGCCCACCAACTGATCGGAGTTATTCGATCACCCACTTACTCTACATGGATGATCTGAAGGTATATGCACCTGATGAGGAACACCTTCAGACAGCCTTGAACATCGTAGGGGAGTATACACGGGATGTCGGCATGGCATTTGGGTTGGACAAGTGCGCGGTCGTTAATCTGGTGAAGGGTAAGTGCTCTGATGTGCGTGAAGATATCGAGTTGGTAGATGGGAGCGTCATTGACCATCTTGACGCCGGAGAGTCGTACAAATATCTAGGTATTGAGGGAAGTCCTATGCAGGATCTTCCTAAAATCAAAACGACTCTCTGCAGCGAGTATGTGCGGAGACTCCGGAAAATCTGGTCATCAGAACTTTCCGGAAAGAACAAAGTCTCTGCAACAAACATGCTTGCTGTCCCGGTACTTCTTTACTCTTTTGGTGTCCTTAAATGGGCCCGAAAAGAGCTTAAAGACCTCGATATCAAGACACGCAAAGTCATGAATATGAATCGGAGCATGCACCCTAAGTCTTCAGTCACCAGATTATACCTTTCCCGGCACATCGGAGGGAGAGGTCTACAGAGCTTGGAGTGTCTACACGATCGTTTGGTATTGGGTTTAACATATGAAGTTGTCAATTTCACAGCAGATGAAGACGACTTCCTTATGCAAATTGTTCATCAGCATGAGAATGCGCATAAGGGAGCGTTCTTATATAAGGCAGCAAAGCACGCAGCAAAATCCCTTGGTCTCGGAAGAGTAAACCCTCTTATTGAACTCCCTAAGGAGGAATTCAAGAGGGTCATCAGCAACGCTGAGCAACAAAAACTGCTCAGTACACACATGGATAAGTCAATGCACAGCGTGTTCTTTAAACACGTGCGTGAACATGGCTTGTCCGAACAGCTGACGTTTTCCTTCCTTAAGTCAGCTGGCCTGATGTCCGAGACTGAAGGGTATATTTTTGCCTGCCAAGATGGTGTAATTAACACTCTCGAATACCGTGCAAAAGTGCTCCAGATGCAGCTACCCGACACACAGTGTAGGGTGTGTAAGCAACATCCTGAGACGCTTATGCATCTCTTGTCAGCATGTCCTGTGCTGGCAAGAAGTGCATACGTCCAGCGTCACAATGCTGCTCTGCGAGTACTTTATTACCACCTTAGACATACGCACGGAATCGATAAAACACCAGTGCTGCCTTATTTGCCAGGAGACATTCCGCAAGTTGTTGAGAATGACCGTTGCCGTATTTATTGGAACGTGCCATTCGCAACAACGCGGAAAATAGATCATAATAAACCTGATATTGTGCTCTTCGATAAAACCGCTCGTAACATTTATGTTATTGAGTTTTCAGCTCCAGCTGAATATAACATCACGGTTAAAGAAGAGCACAAACACGAAATATATCAGGATCTCCTGTTTGAAATTGGCAAACTTTACCCAGGCTACCGTGTCAAGCTTGTCGTACTCATTGCTGGCGTCCTAGGAGGGATGAAACAGAATTTTGTATCTGCATTGGCTAAAATCCCAACTTGCTCATCGCAAGTTGAGTTTTTGGCATCGAGGATGCAAAAGGCTGTAATTCTCGGATCCCTCCGTCTCCTAAGACAACGAAACTTGGCCTGCTGCGCATGCTGATCATCTTGTTGATGAAGCATCGCAGCAGTAACGATTTGGCGCTCAGGTGAGGCCCTCGGTAGAGTCGGACTACCGGGGATAACCCCCTGAGCATTTAACTTGAAAAGAAATAATAATAATAATAACTTCATTACCATCTAAGACACACGCACGGTATCGATAAAACACCAGTGCTGCCTTATCTGCCAGGAGATATTCCGCAAGTTGTTGAGAATGACCGTTGCCGTATTTAGTGGAACGTGCCATTCGCAACAACGCGGAAAATAGATCATAATAAACCTGATATTGTGCTCTTCGATAAAACCGCTCGTAACATTTATGTTATTGAGTTTTCAGCTCCAGCTGAATATAACATCACAGTTAAAGAAGAGCACAAACATGAAATATATTAGAATCTTCTGTTTGAAATTGGCCAACTTTACCCAGGCTACTGTGTCAAGCTTGTCGTACTCATTGTTGGCGTTCTAGGAGAGATGATAACGACTTTTGTGTCTGCATTGGCTAAAATCCCAACTTGTTTATCGCAAGTTGAGTTTTTGGCATCGAGGATGCAAAAGGCTGTCATTCTCGGATCCCTCCGTCTCCTAAGACAATGAAACTTGGCATGCTGATCATCTTGTTGATGAAGCATCGCAGCAGTAACGATTTTGCGCTCAGGTGAGGCCCTTGGTAGAGTCGGACTACCGGGATTAACCCCCTGAGCATTTAACAAAAAAAAAAAGAAATAATAATAATAATAATAATAATAATCAAAATGGTAGCAATAACAATAAAAAGTTAAAATCTATTAAAAATTTTATATTATTTCTTTCTATTCTAATATAGTAAAATTAAAGGGATAGTAAAATTTACTTAATGGAATAGTAAAATTTACTAAATGAAATAGTAAAATTTACTAAATGGAATAGTAAAATTTACTAAACGGGATAGTAAAATTTACTCAACGGGACAGTAAAATTTACTTATCTGTTTATGAATTTTTCATATGAATCAAAAGCGTTTCAAGATTACTATCTAAATTTAGTAATTATTCTCATATTTTTTAGTAAATTTTACTATATTTTTTTCTCCGTGTAGCGGAGGGGGGCAAAACGGGGTACTTAAGGGAATACTAACTTTTCGGGTACTCAAATACCTTAAATCCTTTTTTTTTTTTTTTTCTAATGATATTCGAAGTAAATCGAAAAAATTTCCAGCTGCCGTTAAAACAAAATTTTCAATTCTTGCGGGTAAAATGGGGTAATCCACAGAAAAGGTGAAAAAAAAAATTTCTAGACATTAAATACAGTGTAAATTTGATTAAATTAAATTTTCTTATAAGTGATTTACATATAGAAAATTAGATTTCACAATTATTAAATGCAAAGGAAGACAAAATTATCTGCCAATCGGTTGACCCTGCGGGCCAGCCACGAAACATCCCGCTGTTTTCAAGCTCTTTGAGCTCGAAACCATTGTTGTAAATACACTTTCGAGCTCTTCGAGCTTGAAAATACTTTTGTATGCCATTGTTTTCGAGAGAAAACGTTTTTTACCATTTTTTTCTTCAACGCTATCTCTGGAAGAAATTAACCGATTGAGACGGTTGAGGTGGCAATCGACGCGTTTTATTGAGATCTAGAGTTGATTACATTTCGGAATTGATTAATCTGGTCGTTTTGAGAAATTTCAAAAAAACTAAAAAAAATCTTTTTGTAATTCTTTCGACAACGGTTTCTCTTGATCGAATGAACCGATTTCGATGGTTAGGGTGGCATTTGACGCGGTTTATAAAGTTTTAGAGCTGATTAGATTTTGGACTCAATCCATCAAGTACATTACAAATTATCAAAAAAAAAAAAAACATTTTTAAAAAAATTTTATTTTTAGAATAACTCCGAATGCACTGTGCCGAACAATCTCAATTTTTCACAGCTTGTTGGAATTAATAAACCGCGTCGAATGCCGCTATGGAGATTAAAATCGGTTCATCCGTTCAACAGTTACAAAATATTTACATACGTACGTACACTGTAAAAAAAGATTCCTGACATCAAACCAGATTCGTTTGGCTCAAGTACTCGGTGCGTTTGGATACAGCCAAGCGCGTCAAGCGATTGAGTCTACCGCCCTTTACGTTTGATAGTATATTTTGCTCCAACTAAGAGTTTCTTGAGGGAAGTTACCGAGTCGTTTGAACTAACTCTATGGTATTTGATATAACTCAATAACTTTTTTCAGTTAAAACAAATAGAAATTAGTTCAAGTGATTTATGCTGTTGATACAATAATGATTTTGGTTTTATATGAAGAAGTTGAAAATTTCACTCAAAGTAAATTGTAAGGTGATTGAAAGGATGAATTTTCAGTTAAGTCAAAATTGTATTAAAGCAAATGAATTTTAGTGTTAAAAGTAATATTTTTTTAGGTCCGTAGAAACTCTCTTTGCAATCGATTCAATAAAAAATCAAATGATTTCAAATTGCTGCATTGGATTGATCCAAAAAAACAGTAATCTGAATCAAATGAATATTGCCTTTAATTATCTCATTAATAATTCATTAAAAAAAAAGTTCTATTTTCTTATGTATTTATTTATTTTTTATTTGATTTTATTTTTTTTATTATTATTATTATTATTTTTTTTTTTTTATTAAGTATTAAGACAATTACATATATTATTATATTACATCAATTATACTTTACAAATCATCCTAACGTACTCACAGTTTTCAGTGAAAAATGAAATAATTTTAATTTTGCCATCCGGAGGACTCGAACCCAACACCCTACGCGCGAGAGTCAGACGCTTTACCGCTACGCTACGGATCCAGTAGGAAAGTTTTGGTTTAGTTGTGCTTCTAGTATTTCGTTTTCATATTGAATGAATATATACAGCCAATTGTTTATAGATTGATCTAAACGAGATAAATATGTGACTCTTTTTATAAATAAAATTTTTTATCGAATCGATAATATAAAGACTTCCATTCAAATATAGTTTGATATTTTGTAACAAACACATTTATATTCTTGTCGAATATTTTTCAGTTTTAATGTGAGTGCGTGAAAATATTCCTTTAACTTCATCGGATTCTCTCTCCAAGAAACTAGTCGGTTGACACGACACGTTCGGTATTATAGGAAACTACTTTTGTTTCATTGAAATATGTAAAGTTGTCAAACCAAACGTTTCAAGAGTTTCAGTTAAATTTCTAAAAACTAAAAAGTTTGCTTCAACAAGTTTTTATTTTTAAATCAAGTATATCCAAACTTTAATTAAAATATATTTTACTATTCAATCAAGTGTTAGTTTATTTACGGTCAAACTTAAAAACTTTAACATAAACGCTTAATCAATTTCTCATAATCGGCCAGAGATTTTAATTCAATAAAAATGATTTTCTTGAGACAAACTAGTTTTTGTTGGTTCAAACGAATTTAGTTCCACTGAAGAAGAAATTCGTCAAACTCCTAGGGAGTTTGATGTCAGTACCTTATTTTTTACAGTGTACGTACACACATATTACATAAACTTGGACATCTTCTTAAAATTAGTCAGAATAGCTTCCTAGAACCTCAAAACATCAAGGTCTGTTAGAAATTCGATTTTCGAAAATCGGACCGAAACCAATAACTTCCCTTTTTTTTTTTAAATTGTCAATTTTCTTAGCGAGAAGTTAAAAATTTTTTAAAGTTTTTATCATAAAACAAAAGTCATTAATATTTTTCGACTGACACTTTTTGAATAAGTTTAACAAAGCAAAATTTGAAAGAATGCTCAATTTTATTTTCAAAAAGTATTTTTGAAATGTTTAAAAAACAAACTTTTTTTTATAAAACTTTAGGCATCCCCCACTCACCCCCCCCTAATTCCTTCCCCTATAGTTATGATTTAATATCAAATTAATTTTATAAAATAACTTCGGGTATTTTATATTTAGTAAAGTTTTTTGAATGAATAAAAAAAAAATTCTTATTCATTCTCGTACAAAACTGATTGTATTCTTGCATAAGTAACTGCTGAGCTTTCATTTAATTTTCCAAAAAAATTTTCAATTATTGCAGAAAATTAGAATGATTTTATGTACCCGATGAAAAAAGTTTTTGTCTAATTATATATGTTCATATATATGATCATATATGATTATATATAATCATATATGAAGTTATATATAATTATATATGACCCCATACATAATTAGATCTGATCATACTTGGCTGTTATAAGCCCATATATAAGTCTATATATGATCAGATCTGATTATATATAAGTCTATATATAATTAGATCTGATCAGATCTGATTATATATGAGTCTATATATAATTAGATATGATCATACTTGGCTGTTATAATCCCATATATAATCATACATAAGTCTATATATGATCAGATCTATTTATATATCTCTATATATAGTTAGATCTGATCATACCTGGCTGTTATGACCCCATATATAATCATATACAAGTCTATATATAATCAGATCTGATTATATATAAGTCTATATGGGGCATTCCACGCCAAATCGACCACTTTTGACCCCAACCCCTTTAGATTTGGCTGAAAATTTTTTCTCTTTTTCTACCCGATCAAAAGCGTTTCTCATAATTTTTTCAAATTTTTTCACCCAATCAAAAAAAAGTTATGAATTTTTGAAAAAAATGGCTTTTTTTATTTTAAATAGCTATAACTTTTTCAAAATTCAACTGATTGGGACGTTTTTTTTTTCAAAATTTTTGTTTTTAAATTTACTTTTAAAAAAAAAATACAAAAAAATTATTGCAACCTATCTTCATTGTTTTTTTGTAGATACTTGGAAAAAATAAAAAATTTTTCAATGTTTACAATCTTTGATCTTTGATTTTTTTCTTTTATATAAAACTCACATTTTCTGCAAATCCTCAAATTTTTTCAGAGTGGTGTTTTTTCGATTTATATTTTTTTTTCCAATTGAAAAAAAAAAATTTTCATAACTAGCCTTATTTCTTATAACACCACGCTTAAAATTTCTGAGAGTACTCAGAGAACTTTTAAATTTGGAAAAAAAAAATGAAAACAAATTTAAATGGTAATCATCGAAATAATTTGAATTAAAAAAAAAAAATTATTTTAACCATAAAACAATAAGTGCAGAAAGAATTTTTTGAATTGCCAGCATTTGTCTAAAAATGGACCAAACGAACACTTTTTTATCATTTTCTTCGTTTTTGAAAGTAGTTTTTAGAAAAAAATACAAAAAAATTATTCAAAATTTTATATAAAAAAAAATGGCCATTCGACAGCCGAAATGGAAGGTAGATTTTTAATTAATTGATATAAAAAAATAGTTTTATACATACATATCTTGTTAGTGTATAGTCATAATATGAAATTAGACTCGTTTTCTAGGAGTGAGGGTAAAAAAAGACAACGATTATTATTGATAGAGAACTTCAGATAGTTGATTTGACATAACATTATATAGGTAATGTACCAAGCTAACCTTCACATAAATAAAGTATTGAAAATTTAATTAGAATGAGATCATAATTGTAATCGCTGTTACCATCACAATTCCAGTTAAAATAACAATAATACTTTCAAAATATAAAATAGCTGTGAAATAAACAGGTTATTTTGTTTACAATAAAATACACGTGACAAAATTGTATTATAATGGGAAATTCATAAGTTATGTGGAATGAAAACCATATTTTCAACATTTTTGATTTCATTAAAAAGTTCAAGGGTATCAAATTATTGGAAGAAATAGTCAAAACATAAAGCTTAAGGTCATTAATGCGAGATTATTAGTCGAGCTTTTAGATACTTTTTACGGAATTTGTCTATAAATATTTGTTTTGAAGTTATATGAGCTTTAGCAGTGATTAAAAAATGATTTTCACCAAAAATCATGAAAATTTCAAACAGCTATAATTTCAAAACTATTTGAACGATTCAGCCCATCTTTGAACTTGATCAAGATAATCGCCTCTAGAATAAGTGTAGAAAATTTCATTAAGATCCGATAAGAACTGTGGGTGCTATCGTAATGACAAGACAAGTGATAATCATTGGGATCAGAGCTACATTTGATACATTATAAGTAATAAAAGAAATACTTCTAAAATATAAAATAGCAGTGAAATTTACAGGTTTATTTGTGCACAATATAATACAACTGACAAAACTGGATTATAATGCGAAATGCAAAAGTTATGTGGAATGAAAACCATATTTTCAACATATTTGATTCCATTAAAATTTTCAAGGCTATGCAATTATTGGAAGAAATGGTCAAAATATAAAGTTTAAGGTCATAAATTAAAGCTTATTAGTCACGCTTTAATACTTTTTGCAGAAATTATCTATGAGTTGTAGTTTTAAAGTTATATGGACTTGAACGTGATTAAAAACGGATTCCAACAGATATAACTTCTAAACTAATCGACCGATTCAGCCCATCTTCGAACTTAACCGTGGTAATCACACATAGAATAAGTGTAGGAAATTTCATTAATCATACATGATCATACATGGCTTCATATATGAGCTCATATATAATTATACATGAACAGGTATGATCATACATGACGACATGCATGATCACATATGCGATCATATAGGATCATACATGAACAGACATGATCATATCTAAGCATTTTTTCCCGGGAGTATAGTTATTTATAGCTTATTAAAATAATATCAATATAATTGCCAAGGAAGTCATCGGTCGAAGCCATAGTTATAGAAATATTTTTAATCATGAAATAAAAAAATCATTACTTAATTCTAATTTACGCCCAGCGAAGCGGGCGGGTAACGGATAGTCATATATAAGTCTATTTATGATCAGATCTAATTGTATATGAGTCTATAGAAAATTAGATATGATCTGGCTGTTATAACCCCACACTGTTTAAAATTTTTGTAAAATTACAAATATTTTACAAAACAAAATATGAGTAAGATTACAAATCAGTGTGTTGTCAATACAATATAGGGTAAACGCACCAATAGATGGACGGTTAAGCAGACTCTCATGTTTTTCAATCAAAATAAAGCAATAAAATATAAATAAGTTATAATAAAATGAATTATACTTATGTAAAAATGTTTAATTAACTAGAAAAAAATTATTAAAACTTTGTATAACGTAGTGGTTAATTATGAAAAAGGAAAATTTAAGAAAAAGTCTAAATCCCCAATAGATGGACAAAGTCTCCAATAGATATTTTCATCTTATTATGAACATAAAGAATTATTAAATTTTTCATATAACAGCTTGTGTTTAATACAATTAATTAAAAAACAAATATGAGATAATAATTTTCAATATATATACATATGTAGTATTTTTATTATCATCTTTAAAAATTTCTCACTCTTACATACTAGGTAATGCAAAACATATGATAATATATTACGTAATATTAATTAATGAATTATAAATATTTATAAATTATTAATTATTTTACTTACATTTTATTTATATTTACAAATAAATAAATAAATAAATGAGTTTATGTTAACAAACAATTTCATTTAAATGTTATGAAAAAAAAAAAAAATTGAAAATTTACCAGATAAATCCAATGTCCATCTACTGGGTTAAGGTTAGAAATTTGTCTCCAATAGATGGACGGCAAATTTTCTTAAATTTTATTGATTTTATTAGTGAATTATTGAATAAAAAAAATTGTTAATGAAATACGAACATAATCATATGAACATATCTTATTATATTATTTATTTATATTAGTTATAACAAATATAGTTTACCGGTTGTCTGTCACATCTCAGTGAACACATGACCTTATTTTGACGTCATACGTAGGTCATAGAAATGTCACGGCGTCTTATGTAAATTTGATGTCAATCTGACGTTCTACATGACTATAATATGATGTAAAAACTTGACATCATATTGATGTAAGCATGACTCTTGTATGCCGTCACAGCTATGACTTATGTGTTACGTACACTTGACATAAAATCTACATCACTTTGTTACGTAGTAATAAAGTCATTATTGTATATCATAATGACGTAATTTGAAAATCATACATTTATGTCAGTAGCAAAGTCACGGTTATACGTAATATGGATGTCACTCTTGAATCATATCTTTACATCAGTGACAAGTCAGTATTTTACGCAATGCTGATGTAATTTCCGAGTCATAGTTTTTTATCATCTATTTATTAAAATAAAACAATCATAGAATGAATTTTCAATGAGTAAATGTGTAAAAATGTCGAACATTTTTGGGGCCAAAGTAATTGATAAACTCGATAATAGATTTCAGACGTTTTAAATTAAAACATTAGCGTGAGAATAAAAAAATTAACTTTATTTTTTTAAATAATATACCGAAAATATTATTGAGGATGACAAAGAAAATGTAACGACAGTTTGAACTCTTTTGATATTAAGATTGTAAAGTTTAGTATTTCAATTTTTCAATCGATTAAATTTCATACAATTTTGTGGAATTATTTAATGTTTCGCAAAATTTTATATAAGATTTTTTAAATTTCACATCACAACAGAAAATTAAAAAATTTGAAGAAACTTAATAAAATTTTATATAATTATCATTTATAAGTTCATGGAGTTTTTTTAAATTTTGTAAAAATCCATCACGAAAACTTATGAACTCTGTCTTTACCGGCATTTCACTCTAAATACATCAATTAAGCACAAGACTTGAACTCTCGTGATGTGGACCAGTGATCAACTTCCAGGACTACCAGCCAAGAGGAGCCGTGTTCGAACCCAGCAGACACCCAGGATTTTTTCATCATTTACTGCTATTAATTCTTGTTTCTGAATTTGTAATGCGTTCGCGCGGTAATAATCAAATCAAAAATTCGGTATTTAATT
Source organism: Microplitis deprimator (assembly GCA_964016945.1). Lineage (NCBI taxonomy): Eukaryota > Metazoa > Arthropoda > Insecta > Hymenoptera > Braconidae > Microplitis > Microplitis deprimator. The sequence goes on along the minus strand of OZ024707.1, from coordinate 11,348,224 downwards.
TTTTTTTTTTTTTTTTTTTTTTCAAAAATATTTTTTCCGGATTGATGATTTTGACATTACCCATAATTATATATAGTTATATATAATTATATATAGTTATATATAATTATATATAACTATATATAATTATATATAACTATATATAATTATATATAACTATATATAATTAGATATGATTATATTTGGCCATTTTTCATATATGATTATATATAATCGAGTTATATATAATTATATATGATTATATTTAAAAAATTTTTCTCGGGACAGCACTTATATTGTAATATTACTAAACTTAATGCATAATTTAAGCATAAAAATATGTCGATTTGAGAAAAAAAAATTCTGACTCAAGATAAAAATATCAAGATAATTAATTATTTGGTGCAAGATAATTTTTAATTTCCAGATTTTTCCGGATTCGAGTTAACTGTTTTTTTCTACATAGTTATAATTTACAAGAATATCAGATAATTGTAAAATGTATTAGTAATCAATATTAAAAGTTGGAATTATTTTATAATATAAAAATTAGAGTGTACCGAAAAACATTTTTTTTTTTTGGCACCATCAGAAATTGATGAAATATGTCGAAATAAAAATTCTGTCAGAAGATCGGCTCCTAAATTTAAGTTTTAGCGGTAGCCCATCGCATTTTTCGATTTCCGATTTAAATAACATAGGAAAAATTTTTTTCACAGTTTTGAATTTTATCACCCACCAGGGAATTAGTGTATCAGAAAAATTAATGAATACTTGTGTTAAAAATTGAACGCTCTACAAAAAAGGTCTCTTATAATTGTTTGAAAGTTATTCAAGGTCACAGTTGGATTCATAGTAAATTTTAAGATTATTTGACTTTCGGCGAAACTATCAGACTTATCTTAAAATGTGATAGTCTTTTATGTGAATTATTTCCCTTCCTACATTTTATTTTTCACAAAGTAATACAGTTCACTTGAACCAAGAAAATTAATCTTGATACAAAAATTTTTTTTTAACGATTCAGAAAATTAAAATTTTCTTGCACCTAGTAAATAAATATCTTGAATCAAAAATTTTTTTCCGCAAGTCAACATATTTTTATGCTTAATCAAAAAAATTTTTACTTGTTTTAAGAGTTTTTTTTTCTAAATATATATTTTTTTAAGAAAGATGTGTTAGTTTTTTGAAGCAATATTATATTTTTTTGTTTGAAGTCAATAAATTTTCTCGGAATAAGTGCTATTTTTTTAAGGCAAAAATTTTTGTATGCTCCAACCAAAAAAAAAAAAAAAAAATGCTTAAACTAAGAGTAAAATAACTTGGAAGTAAAGTTATATATGTATATATGTAGGAGAGAGGTCACCGATTTTATAATCAGTAGCGGAAGTAGTTCGATGTTCGCCACGAGATGGCGCCCACCAGTTGTAGTGTCCCTGGTAAGAAACTTATTTCAAAAGTCTTATATTCAAATGTTGGAAGCAATTTTTGCTCGAGTACTCCTCTGTTGTTTGACAGAGTGATGAGTTTCTTTTTTGGTGGTAATATATTATATTATTCATTACATAATGACAAAAATATTTATTATCAATGCTTCCATGAATAATTTTTCTTAGAAATTAAACTTGGACTTACAAAAAAAAAAATTTTTGTAATAAAAAGTATAAAGTTTCTACTATATGAACAAAAATTTACAATTTAATTAATACATTGTATAAGAATTTGATTATATATAGTTCTATATAATTATATATAATTTTTGGATCTGATCATATATGGGTGATTATACATGATCATTAGGGTGGCGCAAAAAAACCGACTATTTTTTTTTTTTTCGATCTCGCATGAAAATTTGTTGGTTTACGATGTTTTAAGAAGCCTCTCCAAAAATCAGCTCGATAAAAAATTTTTAAGAGGTCGCTCACGAATTTTGAAAATATCAAAAATTATTGAAATTCGGATTTTTGATTTCAAAATTTTTTTTTTCTCGTGGCAGCAATAGTTTACATTTGTAAAATCATGACTACGCTAAAAATTTACACCCAAAATTCAAATATTTAAACCTCGCTCAAGAATTTTGAATGTTTCCGAGTGCTGTCATTTGGACGTTTTCGAGCGACCCTTGAATATTAATAATAAAGCTTCTCGATTTTTTCACCATCAATTTACATGACAATAAAACCTGAGAAATAGAAATAATAAGTTTTTTACATACTTATTTATTTTTTAATTCAATTTGTAGATTTTTCGCTTATTCAAAACTTACCAAATTTTATTGTTAAAGACTGTCCTGTATATTTTTGGTTCTGCAAAAGTTATATTTTACTAAAATGACAATAATTGAGTTATAAAAAAATACAAAAACTAATTCAAACTATTAGTTACATATTATCAGTTAATATTCAAAATTCTTGAGCGCCGTTTAAATATTTGAATTTTGGGCTGAAATTTTCAGCATAGTCATGATTTTACAAATATAAACTATTGCTGCTACGAGAAAAAAAAAATTTTGAAATCAAAAATCCGAATTTCATTCATTTTTGATATTTTCAAAATTCGTGGGCGACCTCTTAAAAATTTTTTATCGAGCTGATTTTTGGAGAGGCTTCTTAAAACATTGTAAACAAACAAATTTTAGTCGGTTTTTTTGCGCCACCCTAATGATCATATATGAACATATCTGTTCATATATAAACAGATCAAGTTATGTATGATCAGACCTGGCCAATTTTTGGATCTGATTATATATAGACAATTATTCATGCTCATATATGATTAGACAGTCTTTTTTCATCCGGTACTAGCTCAGAAATTCGTTTTTATATTTATATCTTATTTCAACTGAATGTAGTATCCCGAGTCGAAAAATTTCAGCTTTATTTTAAACTGAATAAACTGCTAGGCAACAGTTGAAAAAAAATAAAAAGTGGCTATTTAAAATACATTGTAAAATGAGCTTGAACTCAGACTGAAAGGTCGTCATATTTCACTCTTTAGGACCTTCAGGCTGAAATTAAGCTTGAAAATAAAATCAACTAGTCAGGCTCTTCAGCTTGAAAATAGTTTGAAATTAAGGCTTTTCAGGTTGATGTTAGGTTCCCCGGGTAAAAAAATAGTAAATTTGTTTCCCGGCCGAAATTTGGCCGATATTAAGTTAGAGACGAGAATTTATACTATTATTGTTATTATTATTATAGTTGATTAAATAAAATAGAAATTATTGTAATTATTTACTATTTTTTTAATTGCCCGGGAAAAAAGAATTTTTCTCGCCTCTGGGCGGAAAGCGTCAACTTTCGTCCCGCTGTTCAAAACAAAGTTGCCGCTTTCCACCTCCGTCGGCGAGAAAAGTAGTATACACACCTCGGAAAGTAAATAAGAAACGCAAGTCGAAAAGTTTCAGCATTATTTCAAACTGACTAAGCTGAACTGGACCTTAAATGAAGCTGACTGCGCTGAACTGAGTCTTAATTGAAACTGACTGCACTTAATTGAGCCTTAAATTAAACTGTTCAGCCTACTACTGGAATTAAATTGAAGCTAGATTTAACCTGAACAAGCTTAAGCTTCAAACTGACGTAAAATTTTCAGGCTGTTTTAAAACTGAACAGCCTACCATAGCATTAAAAAGACACTGAATTCAAGCTGAATAACCTGTAGGTTATTCAGTTCAAAACTAGCTTAAGCTTTGAGCTTATTTTCAAGCTGAATAAACTGCTACTTAACAAAATTTTGGCTTGAATTGAAACTGAATAGTCTGCTAAAGTATAAGAAAAACACTGAATTCAAGCTGAACAAGCTGTTAGGCTGTTCAGCTTGAAACTAGCTTGCACTTTGAACTTATTCTTAACCTGAACAATCTGCTACTAAATCATTTTTTAAGCATAAATTCAAGCTGAATAGCTTGATATGACTGTAAAAGTGAATGTATTCTTTCGATCTTGTGTAAGGTACAACTAAATTCAGTAGTCACTGTCGGTAGCGTAGCCTAATCGTTAAAGTGTCGGTCTTTCGTACATAGGGTCCCGGGTTCGAATCCCACTGATGCGTGTGCGGTCTTTGATAAGTGTAGCGTTTTTTTTCTGAATTAAAAATTTCTAATGCGATTAAAAAATCAATTATTCGCATATCTAATAATCTCTGCATCACTAAAATGATTGAACAAAAAATTAAAAAAAGAATAAAACAATCTGTTTTTTTAAATTATAATTAAATATGGTCATATTCAGTCATACACGGCCATATATTGCCAATTTCCATATGTGACCGATTATAATTCATTTTTCCCAGGCAATTAAAAAAATATTAAATAATTACAATCATTTTCATTTTATTTAATCAAATAGAATAATAATAATCGTATAAATCCTCGTCTCTGACTTAATGTCGGCCAAATTTCGGCCGGGAAACAAATTTATTATTTTTTACCCGGAGAACCTAACATCAACCTGAAAAGCCTTAATTTCAAACTATTTTCAAGCTGAAGAGCCTGACTAATTGATTTTATTATCAAGCTTAATTTCAGCCTGATGGTCCTGAAAAGTGGGATATGACGACCTTTTAGACTGAGTTCAGGCTCATTTTATAATGTAATTTGAATTGCCACTTTTTATTTTTTTCAACTGTTAACTAGCAGTTTATTCAGTTTGAAATAAAGCTGAAACTTTTTGACTCGGGAAGCCTCAGATCACATGTTTGTTGACCTCGGCTTCGCCTTGGCCAACAATTACATGTGATCTGAGACATTTCTTACTTTACTTCCCTAGGTGTGTAATATACTAATATACGGTCACATATGGAAATCGGCAATATATGGCTGTGTATGACTGAATATGACCATATTTAATTATAATTTAAAAAAAACAGATTGTGTTATTCTTTTTTAAATTTTTTGTTCAATCATTTTAGTGATGCAGAGATTATTAGATATGCGAATAATTGCATTTCTAATCGCATTTAATCGTTTTTTCTTGACTTAAAAAAAACGTAGTCTTGGTTCAAGAAAATAAATGACTCTACTTAAAAATATATATCGTCCTATATTTTTGAGTGAATTGAACCTAGTATAAACATTAAATGTTGTGAAGCAGGAAATTATATGTGTATATTAGAGTGCTTCATTTCTGAGCAACATTTTTTTTTTTTAAGTGCATGTGGAAAAAAATCATAGTTAAACACAAAAAAAAATTTTCGCGCAAGAAAAAAAATTCTATGTCGATTACAAACCTAGCTCATTGAAGAATTCGATTTTCCCATTTAAATAACACGGGCAAAATTTTTTTTTTAGCTTCAAGTATTGTTAACTCTTTAACAAATCGATAGATCGAATAGACCAATACATATTTTTGTAGGAAATTGAACGTTCTACAAGAAAGGTCTCTTATTATTTTTCGATAAATCCACCTGTTCAAAAGTTATTGGAGCTCGAAGTAAAATTGGAGATATTTTCACTTTTCCGGCGAAACTATCAGATTTCTCACAAAATGTTAGAATATCGTTTTTGTTGACAATTTTATTCTGTACAAATTATTATCAGTAAAGTTTTTTCAAATTCCGCATTGTTTTCTAGATATTACTATTTTAATGTCGAGCTCTTAAAAAAGTGGTTCTGATCGATTTCAAGAGCTCGACATTAAAATAGTAATAACTAGAAAACAATGCGGAATTTGAAAAAACTTTACTCGAAATAATTTGTAGAGAATAAAATTGTCAACAAAAAAGATTTTACAACATTTTGTGATAAGTCTGATAGTTTCGCCGGAAAAGTGAAAAGATCTTCAACTTTACTTCGAGCTCCAATAACTTTTGAACAGGTGGATTTATCGAAAAATAATAAGAGACCTTTCTTGTAGAACGTTCAATTTCCTACAAAAATATGTATTGGTCTATTCGATCTATCGATTTGTTAAAGAGTTAACAATACTTGAAGCTAAAAAAAAAATTTTGCCCGTGTTATTTAAATGGGAAAATCGAATTCTTCAATGAGCTAGGGCTGTAATCGACATAGAATTTTTTTCCTTGCGCGAAAATTTTTTTTTTGTTTAACTATGATTTTTTTCCACATGCACTTAAAAAAAAAATGTTGCTCCGAAATGAAGCACCCTAGTGTATATTCCGAATATCACAATATGGCAGTAGAGTCCCGGGAAAAAATCATCAGGCCTGATCATGCATGATCATGCGTTAATCTCATGCATAATCATGCCTGAATATTGGCCAGCCATGAGCATGCATGATCATGGCTGGTCAGGCATGATTGTGCTTTTTCATGCATGGTCACGCATGCTCATGGCTGGCTTATATTCAGGTATGATCAGGCCTGAGCAAGCACAATCTCTCAAATTATTAAAAAAAAAATAAAAATAATGATAAGTCAATTTGAAATTAACTTATTTTGTGATTATTATTGTGTAGTTAATGTTTACTGGTTGAAAAGTACTTTTGAAATTTTACCCGCGACGGATCTCGAACCCACGACCGTCATGTTAGGAAGCACGCCCGCTGTCCACTAGGCTGAACTATCTTATTCAGTTTACGACGATTTTTACATTTCTTGAAACCTTAGGGTTGTAAAAAATAAAATACTATTTGAACTCGATCTTGATTTGGTTATTAAATCTTTTTTGAATAATGAATGAAAAGAATTGTAGTTATCAATTACAAGCAAATTTAACAATTACATTAATCTTAATTATTAATTTAAAAAAAAAAGCAATTATATTGAGTGCCATTATCAATTTGGCAAGAATTTATTATTTCAATTCTTTAATTAATTCAAAAAAACAATTTTTAATTAAATTCAGTTAAATTATTTTTCGGAAAAAAAGGATTGGTTTTCGTTATTAATTGAACCAAAAATTATAAATTAAATATATTTCGATTATCGATTTAAAAAATGATATTTTTAACTACTATCGTCAAAATAAAAATAAATGTTTAATTATTTGAAGTTTTTCATAAAAAATATATAATTATCCTTAATCAAAAACCTCAATCAAATCCGATTGAAGCTCGACCGGATTTTAATCGAATTCAATTAGTTCAATCGGAGATTTTAATCAGAGATTTTGATTAAATTATTTTTAATGTTTGACCGTGCATGATTCATGCATGATCCATGTTTGAACATGCTTACCTTTGCCTGAATCATGCATGATCATGCATGCTGATTTTTTCCCAGACAATTAATCTAATTTAAATAAATAATAAAATAAAAAGGAAACAATAATTATAATTAATCTAACAGTTTCTATTAACGAATAATTTTCATCTATGATTATGAACGAGTACGCTTAGTCGTTTATGATCAAGCCTGAATATTCATAAATATTTTTCACTATTTGCATATAACCGTAAAAGATTAAGGTTGACCATGCATAGCCTTGTACGATCATGACTGCACCATGCATGATCATGGATAACACAGCATGCTCAACTATGACCTTTCTCGAGGGATTACATCTCTGGATACGATTATTTCTAACGTAAGTCATGAGCAAGCCTGATCTCGAATGAGTCATGCATGATCATGCTTGATCACGAATGAGTTATATATGATCAAGTATGAACCATGTATGGTCATGCTCAATCACGACCTTTCCTGATAGATCATATCTCTGAATACAATTCCTAACGTAAGTAATGAGCAAGTCTGATATAGAATGAGCCATGCATGATCATGCTTGATCACGAATGAGTCATGCCTGGCCATGAATGAGTTATGCATGATCAAGTATGAACCATGCATGGTCATGTATAATAGATAATGCTTAGGCATGACCTTTCCTGGTGGATCATATCTCTGGATACAGTTATTTCAAACTTAATGCATGCGCAAGCTTGATCTAGAATGAGTCATGCATGATCAAGCATGAATTATCCATTAATCATGCACGGCCAGGCATGAATCCTGCATGATCAAGCATGAATTATGCATTAATCATGCACGGCCAGGCATGAATCCTGCATGATCATGCATGGTGATTTTTTCCCGGGGGGGATAAGGAATAAACTCTCGGTTAATGGCTTATGAACAACTTGAGAAAAATAAATGGTTTGCTCAAGGTAGGATTCGAACCCTGTAACAGGGTAAAATGGTTTATTTTATCGATCAAAATCGTGATTTATCACTGATGGCCATTTACCCTACCCGGAACCCCAAATAAGCATTTAATTGAGTTTTTCGACTTGTCGCCGGGCGCGCTAATTGATAATACTCGAATACTAGGCCCAATCAAAATTAAGCAGAGGGGTAGTTTTCCGATAACAACCGAAGACAACCGAGTAAAATTATTAAAAACGGAAGACAGCAGCAGAAACACACAGAACCGGCAGGGCCGGTTAACCATCAATACGTAGACACACAGAATCGGCAGGGTCGGTTAACCATCAAGACGTAGACACACAGAACCGGCAGGGCTGGGTAACCATCAATACGCACACGGAAGGAACTGGACAAGGCGAGACCAGGAACCCAACAAGTCGAGACGGAGAAAACACTAGGAGTAAAGCATCAGGAATTAAATCAGGTAGTAATTAAATTATAGTTCTAGGCCCAAGCCAGAACTTAATTTAATTTAAAAATACGTAGTCGTTCGTCGGGGTAATCCGCGTCTAGGCCCGTAATAAATTAATTAGTATAAATTTTGTTAAAATTAATTTAAGCCAGACGTTGTCTAACCGGGTCTAGGCCCTTTAGCCGGATCCAGGGCGTCGTTCACGATTCCAGGTCATTGCCAGATTTATTGCATCGTAGAATTTTCCAGGCAGGTTGTGTAAAGCATTCGCCGGAAAATCAATTGCGATCTAGTCATTATGAACTAGTCATTAATTCATAAATTAAGTACAATCAATTAATAATTTATAACGTTATATGTGTCGAGAAGTAAAACGTGAAGATTGATAATTAAGTTTCACGTACTTGGAAGAATCGAGTGAGAAACGGGTAAATATGGTATTGAAATTCCTGACGGAAATTTATTTTGGTTACAGATAATTATTAAACTGGAAATTAATAAAAGTGATAGTGAGGAAATTAATTGTAAATTAATTAATTAATAATAAAAATATCTTTAAACTCAATTTTAATTAATTAATTTTATTGCTGATGAAGGAAGGTTAACGTTATAAGAAATTAGTTGTTGTAAATTTATTAGTGATTTAAAATGGTAAATAATTAGATGGTGATTAATTTATAAAGAAATAGGTATAATGAAATTTTATATTGGTAAAAGTGTGAGTGAGTGAAAATTATACAATTATGGAATTCGGTAATAATTAAGTAGTGTTAAAATCACATAGTGGGTCCAGGGGACCGCGTGAGTTTAATAAGGTTTTGTCGCGTAGAGGGTCCAGGGGACCGCGCGAAAGTAATATAAGGTTTTAGCCACGAAGAGGGTCTGGTTGACCGCGTGTTTAGGTTAAAATAAAAGTGTGTATAAAATAGTCCAGGAGACTCAGTGTGAGTGTGTGTGTGATAGCCAAAGGTAGTTGGCTTAGTTAAGGTTAAATTAATAAGTCAAAGGTAGTTGACGTTAGGTAATAAGGTTTATAAAAGTCATAAGGTTAAAAAGGTTTATTGAATAAATAAAAGTTAAAATTGTCAAATTAATAATTAAATTATTTATAAATTATCCTTTCTCATCCTTCTCTTACAATTAAATAAATTACACCGACCCTGATGATTTAAGATCCGGCTCTGGGCGAGGCCGTTATAATATTTCTTAATTCATGAAACATATATTATATCGGTTGAATAACAAAAAATCTTATGCCAAGATAACTAAATTTAAGAAAATTTTGTTCTTGAACCAAGAAAATTTTCGTTTCCATTCAAAATTGCAAAAAATATTCTTGCGGCAAGAAAAAATTTCTTGCGCTAAGATATCTTTTTTTTCTGTGTGTAACTTGCGATGAAACTGTAAATAGTTCGGGAAAAAAAAAAAAAAATTAATTAAAAAAAATATATATATATATTAGGGTGCTTCATTTGAAATGAACATTTTTTTATTTAGCGGACACAAGAAAATTTTGCTATTTATGTTGAGAGAAGAATTCCCTGAAAATTTCAGCTCTTAATTTTAATTTCAAGTACTTCCTCTCGAGCATCAAAGTTTTCCTATACATTTTAACATTTTACAGTAAAAAAAATTGTAAGCTTATTATAATACTAATCTTTTTTACTGTAAAATGTTAAAATGCATGTATCTCCTAAACAGTGCACTTTAGCAATATAAATGTTATGAGCAATTTTGTAGAGGACAAAATTTTCTAAAAGATTGGTCCTATCCATATTTTTTGTAAGATGAGCCGTTTCTTCACTATTAACAAAAATAAATGAAAAAGTGAAAAATCGATTTTCGGAACTGATACAATCGACATGGATCGAGTTAGACCAAAACCGTTCTATACACTTTTAAAAAGCAACAATTACTCTACAAATAAAAACTGGTTTCAAAACGATAGCTCAAAACTGGGCTAAGTTATAATAATTTAAAAAAAAAGTTATTTGATTTACATGCTTTTTAAATGGGAAAACTTTGATGCTCGAGAGGAAGTACTTAAAATTAAAATTAAGAGCTGAAATTTTCAGGAAAATTTTCTCTCAACACACGGAAAAAAGAAAACTGGAATTGTTACAGAATAAAATGTAAAAACCAGCCCATCATATTAAACATTACAAAAGTTAAAATGTATACTGTAATTTTTAAATTTTATCCTGTAAAAAATTAGTTGCAAATTAAGCAGTAATATTTTCAGTTTGAAAATGTAAATCGTACACAACAAAATGTAAAATAATTATTACCTTTTGCTCACAGAAAGTTTGTTTCTTTAAAAATCATTTATTCCTCTTTAAAACTGTAAAAATTACAGTTTAGCCGTTGTGTAAAAATTAAAGTATCAAATAAGAAAATTTGTTGAGTGGTTCGAGAAGATTTACAGTATGGGCATTCAATTATAAACCTTAATGTAGAAAATGGAACTATTACATCTCACGCTGTAATTTTTAAAATTTCTATGTCAAGTATTATCAATGCCTTAGCAATCACGAACTTTTACTATTTAAAATGTAAAAATAGTAAAACTACATTTTAAAATATCATTAATAAGTTTCAGAAAATTAAAAATTTACTTTTTTAACTTTTGCAGTTTGACAACCATTCATTAAAGGTTGAAAATTGAAAATTTGTGTTTCAATTCCATGAAATCACTTACATTTGAATTTGTAAGTTTTACATTTTAGATATTGAAATTTCAGACCGTACCACGGTAATTAGCTGAGTGTACGTAGATACTAATCCTACTCTATTGTCCGCAAATATTTTTGAAATAGTATATCCCTGATTCAAAAATCTAATTTGGAATGATTCAAACACGATCCAAAACAATTCAAAGTTGGCAAAATTGACTATAAATAGGTATACACTCTAACATGGGTTGAATTATTCCAAATTAGATTTCTGAATCAGGGATGTGAGTGCACGTTGCACTTAGCCATGCCTCAATATTAGAGGGTATAGTAATAATCCTAATTAAAAGAAACGATTTGCAATGTTAAATGCGTATAAGAAGGGCGATTCAAAAGTATTCAAAGTATTCGAAAGCATTAAAAAGTATTCAAAAATTTTTTTTTTTCATAAGTAAAACTTACTGCGTGGCGCCAAACTGTAAGTTTTACAGTTTCGTTTATGAAGCGCTACGTTACTATTTAAAAATGTAATAAATGCTCGTTCGAACAGCAATTATTCCTGTTTTCTTTTTTCCGTGCATAAATAGCAAAATTTTCTTGTGTCCGCTAAAAAAAAAAAATGTTCGTTTCAAATGGAGCACCCTAATGTATATATTGAATATAATTTTGTTAAGCTTTGAAAAGCAATCCTATTTTTTTTTTTTTTTTGACTGAGATAAATTGAATTTTATGTTTGCGCTAAGAAAAATTATGATTTCATAAATTTAACTGTCATTTATACTGCGCCGAAACTAATGGTGATTATGTCTTTTTTCTTTCGTATCGTTTATATTTTTTCCGTATCATTTTATTAATTTTGTATCATTTAATTCTTTTTCAAGCAAAAAGACTTTTCCTTTCCTTATATTATAACCACTCATAGGCTTATTTGTCCGAAATATCAGAATTAAAACACTTTGAGTTGTCGATAAAATATATTGATGAAATACTTATACTTTTTCTTTCATTATTACTAGTATCTGAGCTACCGATAGAGAGACAAATAATTTCTTTTGTTTTTATGGGTACAAAGGTTGCCTGAACTTTTAAGTTCCGATGAAAAATCCGTTTTAGAATAACCAGTCTAGACGGTAAATATTCTGGAGAATTTGATTCTGCTGAATATTTATCTTTACCTTGCCACAATACTTCCGTTGGGAAAATTGAGGTAAGTTAACCAGACGTCCCAGTACTTTGGCCTTCTGTCAAAGTACTGTAGGTGATCACAGACCGAGTAGGTGGGGCTCACAGGATTTGATCCACTTGTCCCTGGGTGTAGCTTGTAGGGACACCGGACGACGTCGAGTCACCGGTGGGAGGGGGAACTAGTCTTGCTGGGAGAAGTTCGCGATATGCTGGGAAGGAAGTATCCCACGTAGCCAACAGGCTCGGCGCCGTAGCCAGTCGGTACCCGACGATCGGGAACCGTGTATGTAACGCCGTGAACGGCTAATTTTGGTACTAGTACCCTTTGCTTTTCATTTTTTGTAGTATATACTACGACCCTGCGTAAATTATCACTTAATATTTAAACCGTATATTATTGTTTAATTATTAACCATATTGTTATTATCTCGTAACCCTGACTGCCATTTATAAAGAAGAATTGTTAAATAAAGAAAGGCAGTATATATTTATAAATTTTTTTCGTTTGAATTTATAATTTCATTTATTTATTATTATTACATTTCCTCGCGCTTTCCCATGCAGGAGATCCCAGAGTTAAACAACAGGGCCCTCCTTGGCTCAGCACTGGGGAACCTAGTTTTGGCACGTCTACCCATATAACAATCTTGTTCGAGGCTTGAGCAAGCCTGGTCTCAAGTTCGATAGACGTTAGTGTCTTTTCCTAATTGTGTGTCTTGCTGCAGATACTTGTGGCTAGATTTCAATAGCAAGTCTAGTGCAAGCCTTACATAAGAAATTCGTGCCAGATTATAACTCAATTCTGGAGGAAGGCTATAGTTGAAAATGGTTGCGCATGGCTTGCTCAATATCTGCTCAAGGCTCAAAATTGACCCTGAGTCTTGAGCAGATCTTGAGCAAGCCATGCGTAAGTACCTGTCGTAAGTTACTGGTGCAAGAAATGCGCCAGAAACTTTTAAACTGCACCGTATCTAAGATATCTTCAATATTCTTGTGTACAATGTCTTGAGCAAGTTATGCACAAGTCTTGATGACGATTTCTTGCTACATGATCTTGCGCAAGACCCATACGTAGAAAAAGACACTAGTGACTAGGGGTTTCGTCAAGGCACTGGCACTAGAATCTTGCTCAAGCATGAGTTACTTGGGTATATTGGCCTAGCTTGGGTCAAGAACGGGTAACTAATCCTGGCCATTCCAGCCATTACCCGAGCCTGGGCTAGGACTGGGTAACCTAGCCTTGGCCGTTATAATGATTACCCGAGCTTGGACCGAGACTGGGTTCCCCTATCTTGGTCATTCAGTGGCGGCCCAGGCTTGGGCCAGAACTAGGTAACCTAGCCTTGGCCGACCCAATGATTACCCGAAATTAGGCCAAGACTAGGTTCCCCTGTCTTGATTATTCAATGGCAACCTAGACTTGGGCCAAGGTAGGATTATCCAAGTTCGGCTATATCTATAGTTACCGATCCTTGGGCAAGAATTGGCTAACCCAGATTTTTTTTAGAATTATTCAATTAACTTATTATTATGGTTTTTAAAATTAATAATTATTTATTTTTAAATTGAAATAAGTTTTAATTAATAAATATTTTAACATTCCGATTAAAATTATTTACAACTAATAATTAAAACATTTTTTAGTTCGTTATTATTTGCAATCAACAACCGTAATTTTATAATTTTACTTATAAAAATTAATTTAATTAAGAAATAACTCATGAATTTTTATAATAAATGTTAATTTTTTTTTTTTTATAAAAATGTTATTTTCAATAATGGTGGTAGAGCAAGATAATTCAGCTGAATTCTTGATAAATAATCAATTAAATTTAATAAATTTTATTTTTCAAAATTATATAATTATAATACAAATAATACGAAATTATTATTTTCAACTTCCCGCTAAGAAAATTGTAAATTTTCAAAAATTCGGAAAGTTATTGTTTTCACCCTGATTTTCGAAAAATCGAGTTTTCATCAGATATCGACATTTTGAGGTCCTACACGGAAAAAAAAAATAGTAGTGGCTACTATCCGGGATAGTACTGAGTACTTTCTGTAAAAAAAAAAAATTTAGACAGTACGTACGCCTTAAGGACGGCAGTTCGCGCTCAAAGCTCAGCAGAATTTTCACCGAGTTTGTTTCACGTCATTTACCTCACTTAAATAGTTTAAACGTTAATGGTCATAAACTCTATTAGGTTAATAATAATAAAATTTTATTTTAATTAAATTTATTTGTTTTGTCGATGCATGGCCCAGGTCTGGCAACCAAGTATGGGTCAGGGTCGGCAAGCAGGCTTGGAACTATGTGATCATTTCAGACTTCTACCAAGGCTGGCTTACAAGTTTGGCCTAGAGTTCTTCATAGTTGAACCATCAAGCCTGGGCCCGTCATAATTTCCTGTCTGGGTTTCCCAAACGATTTTTGGACTCTGGCGAGCTAAACCAGCAGGGAAAAGTTCTGCAAAATAACACGTTACAAACTTGCATTATGTATTCATTACTGGAAATTGATTGAAAAAAAAATTTTTTTTTTGTATTAGCATTTTTAGTGAAACAAGTCCTCTATTAAAGAACTTTTAATAAAGCGTTGTTTAAATTTTAACAATATACATAAAGAAGAAAATCGAAAAAACGTATATTTAATTATTATTTTTCCAAAAATATACGAATGTATTTATAATAAATTACAATATCGAGTATACAAATACGTTCTAATTTTTTATTGAGTTTAGAGCAGATATTTGTGTAACTATTATAAATTGTTTATTAACTAATCTTTTAGATTCAGACCATTCTATATTCATCGTAAATTTTCGTCAGCTATAGGACCATTAGTTGTGGCAATTAATTCTCTAAAAATGATGGCAATAGAAAAGGGACAAGACGAGCTTAGTAAAATAAACAGTTGGTCTTTTCTCGTCCGTCTTATTACTATTGCGTCCTCCCTGTCGTCAAGTTCTTGAATATAAACGGAAGTCATGCTTCGTGGGAAAGCTACTAGACTTTTTTTTTATTAAATATTTTTCTTGTTTATAAAATTTAAGAATTAAAATTTAAAATATATATATCACTTTAAAAATAGAAAATTTTATGTTAATATTTTAAACCACTATTTTTAAAAATATTAAATTTCCCATATTAACTATTGTAATATATATTCATCCAAATATGTATGATGAATTATTCTTTTTCGCTTTTTAAGTTTTTGCTTTCAAAATTGAAAATTTTCCAAAAAAAGACGGTTTATTAATCTGACTCTTACTTTTAGTATTTGAGCTCTTTACAAAGGTTGAGATAGTGAGATCTTTTCAGCAAATCGTTCGAAATTGACTATAATAATATGATAGACTTGCAACATTAAAAATAGGTTATCAAAACTTACATGTAGAAAAAAATGTAGGGAACTTTACTCAAAAATATGAGTCAAAATTACTAAATATATATTATAAACTTAAAACGCTTTTAAAATTGTGTAATTTTTACTATCTTGATAATTTTATTTTTATTTATTTTAAGTAATTTTTATTGTTTGAATATGGAAATAAATATAAACTGGATTAGTAAATTTGACTTTATGCTTAATAAAATTGATTAGCAGATGTAATAAATGTTACTATCCAGTTTTGTAATTTGTACTATATTAGAATAGAATTAAATACAATTACATTTTTATCCCTAACGGACCCAAATTGCGGTAAATGACGGCAATTCACCGTAAAATACCGATTTACCGTAATTTACGATGGTTTAACCGTAATTTACGATGGATTACCGCATTACCGTAATTTACGGTAATCAGCCGTAAAATACGGTCATTCGATAATCCACCGTAAAAATACCGGCTTATCACAATTTAAGGCAGATTTACCGTATTTTACAAAAGATTCAGCGCTGTTCTGTGATTCATTGTTAATATTTTACGATGGATTTTGCAATTGTATCTTTGTGAAATTATCGCATTTTACGGAAGCTATAACGTACTTTACCGTATTTTACCGTAAATTACGGTGATTTAACCTGAGCTTTTACGGTAGTTACCTATTATACGGTAAATTTACCACAGAAATGCGGTAAATTTACCACAAAAAATGCGGTAAATTTACGGTAAATCGAGTCTGCTAGGGATTTATTTTTCAACTTTTAAATACTATTATTATCATTATTATTTATGGCACGTGTATTCGTTTTGGTGACAATTTTTATATTTGAAAATCACGTGACGACCGATATTTGAACCCTGATCTCCCTCGTGCGAATTTTGTTCTCAGTCTATCACCTTTGTAAGTAAAAAACATTGACAACGAGTCCGTTCTTGGCACAATACTGGGCTTCCCAAGCTCGGCCTCCAAAGTTTGGTCCGAGATCCGACCAATGTTCAAGTGACGAGCCTCGGTTTGCCAGTCTTGGGCCAAGATTCAGCCAACGTTCAATGGACGAGCGTTGGCTTGCCAGTCTTGGACCAAGATTCAACAGGCAGTTAATTGACAAGCCTTGGTTTGCCAGTCTTGGGGCAAGGTTCAGCCAATACTTAAGTAACCAGCCCTGTTTTACCAGTCTAAATATCAAATCTTACCTAAAAACTTCTGGCTTCTAAGTATACCATAACAGTCTAGTGGATAAAACACTTGGCTAGAAGCCATGAAGGACCAGGTTCGAGACCCAGCAAACGCAAAAAAAATTAGTTTCATTTACGAACATGTCTACTAATATAGGGTAGAAGTAACGTTTTTAGCCACTTTAGAGCCAGTTTTGGCCTCTTGAAAAGTTTCAAATAAAATAATTTGTAAAAAACGCAACGACATAATTAATTTTTTGAATTTGTTCGAAGATACTTTTATCACACCATTACAATGGAATTTTTTTTTTTTAATACGTTTTCATTGATTAAAATAAAGCACTAAATATCCAAAAATGAAGTAATGACCACAAATGGTACTTCTACCCTATTTTGTTTTTTTAATTTATTTTTAATAAGTGTAGATGCTTATTTAGATAAGGTCTTGGCACAATACTAACTCTCGATTTTGGGCCAATACTTAGATGCAGTGTTGGCACAATACCCGAGTAGAATCCTGGCTAATGAAGATGAGTTTAGAGCCAGTGACTAGCTCGGCGTTACTAGCTAGCAGATTTAGCTAATAACGAGATCACTGTTGGCTAATTTTTTTTTCAAGAATATTTTCAGCTCACCGATATCTCGGGAGTGAACAATATTTATTATTTACAGGTGGCGCTGACAAGAATGAAACCTTGACTCGCCATTACTTCACAGCTGGCTCAAAATACTTGGTTATAGATGGCTCTGTTTTCAAATAAAAAAAAGCTCACTATAAGCTAATAGCTGGTCATTATCTATTATTTACAGATGGCGCTAAACGAGAATGAAATCCTAACTCATTATTATATCATAGTTGGCTCGGAATTATTATTTATAGGTGGCGTTGCTTTCAAGTCAAAAGACGACTCACCACAAGCTTATGGCTGGCAATTATCTATTATTTACAGATGGCACTGTATTGAAATAAAACGCTGGCCCGTCATTACCTCACAGCTGGCTCAAAATAATTATTTATAGGTAGTGCCGTTGTGAATTCAAAAGATGACTCAGTGTAAACTCATTGCTGGCCACGATTTATTATTTACGGATGATGCTATATAAAAAGAATTTGCTAACTCGTTATTTATTCTTAACCAGATAATATTTTTTGTTCAATGTAACCAATTCATAATCAGCTCAATAAGCATCAACTATATGAAAACAATATATCAACTTAACCTCAAATAAGTATAGACGGCGCAACATAAAAATATAATTGTTACTTAGCAGTATCTCATGGTTGTCCAACAAAAATTAGTTACAGATAGAGCTGTACAAAAAATCAATTTTACCTAATCAGTATCTCATAGTTATCTCGTCGCTAACAGCTACAGATGACGCTACATAACAACATAACTGGATCTCATCAGCATCTCATGGTTGTCCAGCGGCAATTAGCTACAGATGGTGCAACATAAAAATATCAATGAAACTCACTAGTATCTAATGGATGTCTAGTAATTATCAGTTATAGATGGAGCTGCTTGTAAAATAACTTTCACCTCACCAATATCTTATAGTTGTCTAGTCACTATTAGTTACAAATAGCAAGACATCAAACATATATGAATCATCGAATAGTAGTCCCATAATCCCATGGATCCAGGTTCAACTTCCGTCGCAGCCTAACTGGACATCACGGCTAATTCGATAATAGGTTTGTAAAAAAATCAATCTAAATAAGAATTGTACACTGAAAAACGGACAAGTAGAGCCAGTGTAAAATAAAAAAAAAAATTTTTTTTTTTTTTTTTTTTCCAAAATTGACGAGTTATCGTGAACTCATATTTCTTAGCTAACCACTAGTTACCTTTAATATCTTGTTATTCGCTCATATTTTTTAGCCAGCGATTAGCTATTTATAATTGCACACTCACTACCTCATTGTTTTAACCTAACTATTGGATATAAGTTTGCATCTATCCACTGGCTTGTTCTGATCAGACAGCCATCGGCTAAGATGGCGTTACATAGTGAGGTTATGGCTGGCCAATTCTATTAGACAGTGATGAGGTATGACTCAAATCTGCTAGCTACGGGCTGGTCAACCATAACTTTTAATTCTACTCGGGTACTGGCATTGGATATTGTTACAATACTAAGATGCAGTCTCGGCACAATGCTGGCAATTAAGCTCGGTTCGGTGTGAGACAGTCTTGGGCCAAGCTCGGATTTCAAGCTTTCTCTAGAGTTAATAAGTTGTGCGTCAAACCTTGGTCAAACTTGGGCCTATTGTTTTTTCCTATAAGGGTAGTTCGGTGTCTTTTTTAAAGGAAAGCCTCTGAATTTGTGATCAATATTCGTATACGCAATCTCTATTAATTGTTAGTTTTTTCGATCTGATTTCGAAAAACCACAAACCATTTAGTAATTTGTTAGTTGCTGTATAATACTCGATACTCCGCTATTCATCTGATTTACAGAAATTACTATACAGATATAGTAACTTTTCTAAATTGTATAGTATTTAATTACGCCTAAATCAATTTTTTCTTTTTCAGAATGATTATAAATGAAAATTTAAGTAACTACTTACATGTATTTAATTTTTTTTTTCGTATAATTTTATATAACATTCATCTTTCAAAAATAAGTTTACAATCCTTAGAATAGTGAAAAATTCAATATCGTTGACTCGCAGGGTTACTGAATAGTCATTTTTTTTTATATCGTAATAAATAAATTTATATTGTATATCATTAAATATATTTATTTTATATCTTAGATATGAAAGGTAGAAGCAACGAAGTGTAACGAAATAAATCTTAGCAAAATGTGATGGAAAATTCTATTATAACCAGAGGCACTCAGTTGTCGGTTACATTTCCTGGAGCATTCCATTATCGTTTATACCTTCGTCAGTTCTTCCTTCGTCTTTTGAGTACTCACTCGTTCTCTAAAACGTATTTATCGTAACCCAGGAAAGATGAGCAGGTGCATTATTTCCCAGAGAGCCCCACGGCGAAACGCGAAACTTAAATCGCTCAATGGTTGCTATCTAACCTAACCTGACCTCATTTTTTAGCCTTCACTTTGAATATTCTTTATGGTTTTTAATGTTTCATTATTGTCTATGTATACTAGGGTGACTCAAAAAAACCGACTATTTTTTTTTCGAGTCTCTTATGAAAATTTGCTGGTTTACGATGTTGTAAGAAGCCTCGCCGAAAATCAGCTGGATAAAAAATTTTCAAGAAGTCGCTCACGAATTTTGAAAATATCAAAAATAATCGAAATTTGAATTTTCTATTTCAAATTTTTTTCTTTCTCGTGGCAGCAACAGTCTATATTTGTGAAATCATGACTACGCTGAAAATTAAGGCCAAAAATTTAAATATTTAAACCTCACTCAAGAATTTTGAATGTTTTCGAGTGCTGTCTTTTAAAAATTTTCGAGCGACCCTTGAATATTAATAATAAAGCTTCTCGATTTTTTCACCATCAATCTGCATCACAATAAATGAAAATATAACCCGAGAAATAGAAATAATAAGTTATTTACATACTTTTTTATTTTTTAATTCAAATTTTAGGTTTTTTCGCTTATTCCAAACTTACCAAATTTTATTGTTTAAGACTGTCCTGTATGTTTTCGGTTATGCAAAAGTTATATTTTAGTGAAATAACAATAATTGAGTTATAAAAAAATACAAAAACTCATTCAAAGTATTAGTTACATATTATTGGTTAATATTCAAAATTCTTGAGCACCGTTTAAATATTTTAATTTTTGGCTGAAATTTTCAGCATAGACATGATTTCACAAATATAAACTATTGCTGCCACGAGAAAAAAGAAATTTAGAAGTAAAAAATCCGAATTTCAATCATTTTTGATATTTTCAAAATTCGTGAGCGACTTCTTGAAAATTTATTATCGAGCTGATTTTTGGAGAGGCATCTTAAAACATCGTAAGCCAACATATTTTCATAAGAGACTGGAAAAAAAAATAGTCGGTTTTTTTGGGTCACCCTAATGTATATAAGTATTAATTAGTAATTATAAATTAAAAATTTCTAACATCTTGGATGATAATTAATGTAAGGAATTATTTTTCAAACGATTACTCGAATATTCAATAGTGAAAATATTATGTTTTATTGTATCGAATGTAAAAAGAATTTGGTGGATAATTAGATCTGTATAGTATGTTGAAAAAGAGCAGTGGTATCTATTTGAAGGATTTTAAAAGGATCAGCAAACATTTCTATTGTGTACTTCACGGTTTTCACGATTGACTAAATCGTCCACGCCACGCGTATAATGCGTCGAGGGTAAAACGATATCGTTTGCCGCTATTTGCTGGTCGAGGCATGTAAAGTGGGGTTAAAATATATAACATAAGAGAGTGAAAAAAAGTTTACGAGAGAATGAGATGAACAATGAGGTTTAAATAGAGAAGAGTCGTGTTCAAGTAAGTTGAGCGAGTGATTCTCCCTTGTCACCCAAACTATTGTGCCGACTTATATAATACTTGCCGGTGGCACACATAATGTATCAACCAAAGCATGTGTATGTGGAACAACAGAAAGAGGATAATAAAAAAAGAGCAAACCTAAATTCGCTCTACTAACTTAAATGAAACATTTTCGAAATACATATATGGACACACAAAAATCCATATCCTTCTAATATAACAGTAATCTTTAAAATTGAAATAGTTTTGAGTTTCACTGAGCCATAGTACATATTCACTATTCTTCTCAGCTATAACTATATCTCTGGAACTTAATGAATAGATGAATGAATACTCACTGATTAAATCAATGAAATTCTATCATTTGTTTAATCAGTAAAAGTCAATATTCGTTCCCGTTTTATAGTAGCTAAGTAACCAGTCAAGTCCATTGGTAGCATTAGAGAAACAAAATTACTGATCGACTCAGTGAAATTTATTAGTAACACTGACAAAAAAATCTTTTTTTTTTTAATGTTGGTTCATTGAGAAATTTTTTATCACATACATAAATTACAAGTTTAAAAAATCAAAACAAAAAAACCAAACAATCAATTATAATAAAATGTAAGAAGGACATATATATATTTTACTTGCTAGTAGATAGAACCAATTATTTATTTAACAATTAAACATTATTAAACCCGGCAACTAATCGTATAATACGGACCGTTAACAATTGTGATATAATAAGGGTAAGGGTTAGGACAGTTAGATGACGTCACGTAGGGTCCTCTCGGAGGGCCCCGTCGGAATGCCTCTTCTTCGTCTGCCTCGATGTCCATCTCGCCCTTTTCTAGTGGGGGTGAACCTCGTCACAGGCTGGGGATAGCTCCTGACGTCAGAGGCTACAGGCCTCAAGATGCCTACCGAGCAAAAGGCCCGGTATTCAGGAAAGAGTAGCTTACAAAAATTATAATAAAGAAAAAACAGAAAGGCCACAGGGAAACGGCTCTCATTGTTTTAAGTTCTCATATTTTAGAAAAATATTCGTTTTTAATTTAAGTTGAAGTTTTTCGAGGACTCACCTAAGCTTGACGTCCACTCATTCACTGTTAATAGAAATAAGCACTTGAACACGGAGAGAAAAAAAATGGGGATTTTTCCAATTTTGCTTGAGGAAAATTCCTTCCTTGGCGTTGTAAAGTTTACTATGTCAACATGTGAATTATAACTATGTCACATAGCAAATTTTGTTTTGTAAGATGGGAATTATTTCTATTTCATATTACTGCAACAGGACAAATCCTGTGGGAGCAACAGGACAAAATCCTGTTGCAGCAACAGGATTTTCCCTGTGAAATCAATAGGATAAGGAAGAAGTTTTATGTACTAATTTTTTTTTGTCCGTACAATGAAATTTAGAAATTTAAAAAAAAATTCAAAGTTTGGAAAAAAATTAAAACTATCCTTCGTGTCTCGCACGGGAGATTACGAAGGTAGTACCACTACTTTCATGTCTTGGACCACACTTTTTAGAGCAATTTAAATTAAAAATACCGCGCCAATCGCCTATCGTGGCGCCGCCTCGCTGCTACTTACTCATTCGTTTCTTTTGTGCTGAACATACCACACGTGTAGTGCGATTAGTATTTATAATTAATATATATTTTAAATTTTCTCTTGTTTGTATCAAAGTAAAAAGTTAGTAATGGGTGGCCGAAAGAAGCCGTCAAGAAACTGTGATCGTTCGAGTGAGAGGACATCGAAGAGACTTTATAGATTAGAGGAGAAGATGGAAGATATTATGAAGAAATTTGACGCAACTCATCGAGCCATCTTAGGACGCCTCTGTTGAAAAAATCCTATAGAAACTATTAGGTTCCGGTCATAATCCGATTGAAGTTCCCATAGCCTATCTGAACGGAAAAAAGTTCCATTCTATTGATTTATGGGAATGTATAGGAATAGATCAGGTTTCCAAACTTAACTGACTTCTCTATACGAAATGACTGATAAAATATCTATCAGAATCAAAGATAAATACCTTAGACTGCTTTTTTATCAGCATATTCAGGTCTTGATTGATTTATTTTTCTGTTAGTTATTTCATTTTTTTCTATAGTATAAGGCTTCAATCAGAGTTGTCATTGCCGAACTCTATATGTTTTCAGAAGAAGTTTCTACTTGATGTTTTGAACAATTTTTAATAGGCATAGCGTTTGACAAATATACAGTTTTATGGGGATACATAGATACTTATCCTACAAAATTACCAATTTTTTCATGAAATTTAATCTGCAATCACTGTGTCAAAAACACAATACATTCCTATTGGATTTGTGATTTGTTATTGGAATGAATCTGAAATATCTGACTAGTTATTATAAAATAAAAGTATATGTTTTTTTCTCGTTTATTTTTAATCAGTAAATACTAATAATGAATCGTCATATTTGAATATAGTTATCGACACGTAATTAGGTTATATTTGATTGGCTAAAACCTCATTGCTTTTAGTCATGTTTTATTTGAACTTCCTAAACTTTTACTCATGCCATTTAATCAGATTTTGTATAGATGCTTTTAATACATAATTTATTAGTATTGTCACTATCGAGAATTTAAGCATCAAAATGATTCTATCATCTCTATGCCAGTATTTTTACACGATATTTCGGCTTTGCGTTTATTGTATGATGCAAGCCGGATAATAACACTCTTCAAAATTAACTAGATAACTCCTGACATAGATTTTGAGCATAATAAATGCGAAATCGACAGTTCATTTGTATGCTAAACGGTAACTATTATTTTAGAACCAATATATTATATTTTTGAGTTTTTCGTAATTAATGTCAAAGCTATTTGGATGATAATGTACAAAAATGTTATTGATTTATAAGTTTAAAATTAAAAACTCCGATTGAATCCAATTGAATCTGATTGAAAGTGTCTGGGAAGACACTCAATCAGAGTTCTATCAGTTCCGATCGGAAACAAATTTTCAACCAGAAGTGTTCGGGAGCGTTCGGGGTCTCCGATTGAATTTCAATCGAATTTAATCGGAAAAAAATATTTTTTATTTTTTGATTGAAATCATTCAATCAGATTCAATTGGAAAATAATAATTTTAATTTTCGATCATTTTCCGATTAAATCCGATTGAAATATTTCAATCAGTTTTAATCGGATTCAATCGGAAAATAATAAATTTTTTAAAATTATTTTCCAATTGAAACCAATTAAAACTAATTGAAAAAATTCAATCGGATTTAATCAGATATAATCGGAGAATAATAATTTATTTCTCGATTATATTCCGATTGAATTCGACAGACAATTTTCAACCAGTTTCAATCGGATTCAATCGGAAAATAACAATTCAGATAGTATTAATAATTATTAAAATTTGGGCAGATATGAATTTCATTTATCATAAATTCAGCAATTTTTAAAATATCCGAGTATAGAATTTTATCTGTCTTTCTAATTTAATCTATTTTATAAAAAGTTAAAACAAGCATTTTTCAGGATTATATAAAAAAATTTGAAAACTTTTTCTAAACAACTGTATTGATTGAAGTTAAAACTATCACGAAAATAAAAGGAAACAAAAAAAATCAATAAAAAATTATATATATATTAGGTTGGTTAAAAAAAAAAATTCTTTTTTTATGGTATCCAAAAATTGAAAGTATACCTAAAAATTAAAATTTCGGTACCAATCCAAGCTCTTAATAATAATACTACGGTTTGCGTCAATCCATTTTTCTATTTTCTATTTAAATAACACGGGAAAAAAAAATTTTATTTTTTAGAATTTTCTAGCTTACAAGCCAATCAACGGATTTTTATACACGATAGATATTTTTGTAGGAAATTGAACGCTCTACTAAAAAAGTCTCTTCATTTTTTGATAAATCGAACTGTTCAAAAGTTATTTGAGCTTAAAGTCAAATTTATAGTAAATTTTAAGATCTTTTTACTTTTTCGGCGAAACTATCAGTCTTATCAGAAAATCTCATAGAAACTTTTTTGGAGGTAATTTTATTTCTAGGTATTTTCATTTTAATGTCAAGCTCTTTAAAAAATAGTTTTCTGATTGATTTTTTATAAATTGTAAAATATATTTTTAGTATTTTAACTTATATTTTTTACATGAATTTTTTTCATGGGGGTGTTTAACGCAAAGATTTTCGTATGCTCGAACTAATAAAAAAAAAAGTTGCTTGAACCAAGAGAAAAATTTCTTGGGATAAAAGACATATGTGTAGGAGAGGAAATTCACCGGTGCTAGGCAATAGCAGTGGGAGTAGTTCGGTGCTCGCCACTAGATGTCACTCAAACTCTTGTGCTGTTCCTGGTTAGATAGATATTTTAGAGTTTTTATATTCCAAACTTGGAAG
This sequence comes from Microplitis deprimator, assembly GCA_964016945.1. Classification (NCBI taxonomy): domain Eukaryota; kingdom Metazoa; phylum Arthropoda; class Insecta; order Hymenoptera; family Braconidae; genus Microplitis; species Microplitis deprimator. The sequence goes on along the minus strand of OZ024707.1, from coordinate 11,322,461 downwards.
CAATTCTGACCCGAACAATCTTCTGTCCTTCGACATAGTGACAAGTGCCATTTTTGGTGGTAATATAGTATATCCTATATTACTTCATGACATGCAAACTAATTGTTAATATAGATTTAACGTAGATTTTAAAATATTCGATTTATCAATTTTGAACCGTTTTGAATTATTTCTATTCGCTCATCCTGAGTTCCAATTTTCGAATTGATTTGAATCGTTTTTGTTAACCAGAGATAATATATAAAATTATATAAAAATTTTTTTTCCCGGAAATCGGTAATTTCCGATTAATTTACAATCGAAACCTTCCGGAAGTATCCGATTAAATTCGATTAAAAGTCAATCGGAAATTTCTAATTAACTTTTAATCGGAATCATTCGGAAGTTTACGATTAAATCCGATTGAAACTGATTGAATGTCAATCAGAAATTCCCGATTGAATTTGATAGGACGTTTTCAATCGGAGTTTTTAATCAGGGATTGTCAAGTCTTATTCAAATAGTACACTTTCCATCAGCAATATCTTATATATTCCTGTAGAGATTATGATCAATAAAATGCTGGTATTTTTTATAAAAATTGGTATCGAAAATATTGCGAAAACCAAGATCATTCTGATTGTTATTAATAAAAAAAAACTGTCTATCCGTTGACCCTGCGGGCCAGCCCTAAAACTTCTAGCTGTTTTCGAGCTCAAGGAATAAACTGATTGAGATGGTTGAGGCGGCAATTGACTCGCTTTATTGAATTCTTGTGCTGATTAGATTTTAGAATTGATCGATCGAGCCATTTCTGAAAAATTTGAAAAAAACTGAAAAAAAAAATTTTTTTTTGTTTTTCTTCCATATCTTAGAGTCTATTTGATCGATTTGAAATTTTCTGAAAAGTTGACGGCCAACAAACTCTTTTGATTGCCACCCGAAACATTTTAATCGGTCAGTTCATTAAAAATGTGTTAAGAGTTTACATGCACACACACACACACACTTACACACACACACACTTATACACACACACCCTCACACACACACACACACACACACACACACCGACGGACACTCGGGCATCCTTCTGAAAATAGTCAGAATAGCTTCCTAGGACCTCAAAACGTCGACATCTGATGAAAACTCGATTTTCGAAAATCAGGGTGAAACCAATAATTTCCAGAATTTTTTAAAATTAATAATTTTCTTAGCGGGAAGTTAAAAATTCTCATCTGAAAAGCGACCGGGAAGTTTACGATACAATCAATTTTATTTTGTACTTACTATTTTATGAAAGCTATCAATCAAATCTGATTCTAAGCATATACATTTTGTCGCAATAAATACATACTGAAACTCATGATTTTCCTATGAATGATTTTTTTTTGGAAATTACCTAATATAAACCAATAGATTATTTTTTTTATTGGCGGTGAAAATTAGTAACGGGCATTTTCTGATTCAATTCTACATATTTTATTACATGTATTGGATATTGTAAGTAATTTCCAAAAGGTTGATAGTAGTATAAATAGAGAGCTATCACTAGTACATACCGATGACTGCTGATTCAAAACCACATTAGATTCTGATAGGAAATTTTTTTTATTGGAATTTATCAGATTTTTTTCAGCAGGGACGCAACGAAAGATTGTCAGAAGGTGATCCGTCAGATAGTGAAGGTAATTATGAAAGGAATTTTCTAGTTTAGATTGCACGAGATGCATTTTTCTTTCAATTCATCTTTACTTTTGAGCCCGAGAGGCCACTAAAATTGTTGGTTATAAAAATCACAAAAATTTTGGTTATACGTGTAGTCTGTTTACCCGGGAGGTAAAGTAGAACTCATATGGTAACCAGACTTTGCCTGTAAGGTAAAGTAGAGAAAATGTTGACTTTAAATTATCCGAGAGATAATTTTGGAGTTATGTAAATAAAAAATTCTTTAAATCTGGCAACAGTAGATTCATTGATTCTGAATTATCCGAGAGATAAATTTGGAGTTATGTAAATAAATAATTGAAAGAAAAAAAAACTAAATTAATTACCGATGAGATCACAATAAATTTTGATGTTTGGATCTTCTCTAGGTGAAGGGCAAGTTGCGGATCCCAAATCGGGGACAAGGGAGGATGAAGTAGAGGAAATTAGTCCTGACCCAGGTCTAATTTCCCTTGCAGCTCAGTTTTCAAAAAATAAGGATTCATCAGTAGCTCAAGAGGTACAGGGGGTTTTGAATGAAACGACAAATACGGAAAATGAGTCGTTAGCTGTCCCAATTGATAAAACGGAGTTAACATTCGAGAACCCCAAGGTCTTGAAGACTGAGACCCCTTGGGTACTGGATGAGGATGGTCTCCGCATTTTTGGAGAAGAACCTGCGCGTACAGAGCCTGAGTTAGTTTTACACTCCAGTATTGCTAACTGCTGGAAAAATTATCTCTCTGAAGGGATGGAAAAAGAAAAAAAGATGAACTGCTGGAAAAATATCCGAGGAAAGGAAAATTATCATTTGAAGCGCCAATTCTAAACGAAGAAGTGGCCGTTACTTAAAAGAATCGGCCCTAAAGAGAGATAAGTATTTCTGTGCCACTCAGAAGTTGGCCGCATCGGCGTTAGCATCTCCAGTTATTCAGTCGCTAGTGCCCCCCAGAGCTCCAGACAGTAAGAAAAAATTTGGAGAAGGTCTGGGAGGCTGCGAAGTTTCTGATTGAGATTCATAGATCTCAGACCGTTGCACGGAAGGCCTGCATTTTGCCTACTCTAACCAAACCATATCCCTCGGCATTGGAAAAGAGAACAACTGATGTCTATCTATTCAGTATCAACTTGGTAGAGAAGGTTAAGGAAATCAAGGCCATTTGTAAGGTAGGCGAAGAGATGAAGCCTAGCTTACCGAAAAAGCATCTCATGCCTGCGAATCCTTTAGACTTCAAGAGCTCGTCGGGTCAAAAGATGTCGGTCTCAGACGAGCGGGAGAGTTTCAACTGTGAGAAAACCACCGACAAAACAGCAGCCGTCAAAACAAGGGACTTATCCCAAGTCCAACCAGTATCGACACCAGAACCAACGATCTCAGAATCGTTAACTTCGCAGTCGGATGTAAATATATTTGCAGGTCGTCTGGTGCATTTTGTGAAGGCATGGATATTAATTACTGACGATAGCTTTGTCATCCAATGCGTTGAAGGGTACAAGATACCTTTTTTGTCACCCCCTAAGCAGAACCGTTCGCCATTGGTCAGATCTTGGTCAGATCAGGAATCAGCATGTGTCCAACTAGAGATTAATAGGCTCCTGTCGATAGGCGCGGTTGTAGAAGCTGAGGATGACCCTGATCAGTTTCTTTCACCAATCTTTCTAGTTCCTAAGTCCAACGGTCAACAAAGATTTATTCTGAATCTGAAAGAACTGAATACCTTCATAGACACGGAGCATTTTAAGCTTGAGGATCTTAGATCTACATGTAACCTCCTAAAACTTGACATTTTTATGGGCAATTGATCTTTAAGATGCTTACTTCTTAATTGCCGTTTGGAAATGTCATCGGAAATTTTTGAGGTTCACTTTTAACGGCAAAATTTACGAATTTGCGTGTTTGCCCTTGGGTCTGTGTACATGCCCGTTGGTATGTACCAAACTTTTGAAGCGAGTCATAAATTATCTTTAGTGGCTGGGGTTTAGCCCCAATTTCGAAAAATCTAAGTTGAATCCTAAGAAGAGGTGCAAATACCTAGGGCTTATCCTAGACTCTTCTGCGATGAGGATTGAGCTTCCGCCAGAGAAGAGAATCGCAGTTCGGGCGCAAATTGAATCGATCAAGAAGAAAGGGAAGATTAAGATTCGCGATTTCGCCAGGATTGTTGGGGTAGTAGTCGCTTGTTGCCCAGCAGTCGATAATAGTCTACTACATTGTAGGTTATTCGAGAAAGCTAAAACTCAAGGCTTAGACAGAAGTGGTGGTTGTTTTGACGTGATGATGTCAGTGTCTAAGTTCACGCTTAAAGATTGGGATTGGTGGCTGAAAGTTTTGCCGACATCCAGCAAGAAAGTGAGAAACAGCAAATATGAACTAATAATCTATTCGGACGCTTCGTTAACCGAATGGGGGGCTTTTTGTGAGGGCGAAAGTGCCATTGGGTTGTGGAGCCAGGAAGAGAGAGTCCATATAAACCATCTAGAGCTTAAGGCTGCTCTACTGGCTTAAAAATGTTTTGCATCAGATAGGCGTGATGCGGACATATTGCTCATAGTTGACAATATCACAACATTGGCCTATATTAATAGGATGGGTGACGTTCGTTATGCGGGTCTTCACGAGCTGGCTTGTGAGTTCTGGGACTGGTGTGAGGATCATCAGTTATGGGTATACGCCACGTACATTCCTTCAGAAGCAAATGTAGAGGCTGATTTCTCGTCAAGAATTGATAATTCTGATGCGGAATGGGAGTTGGCAGATTATGCATTTCAGAAGATTGTCAGAACGTTTAACGAGCTGGAGATCGACGTGTTTGCTTCTCAGATTAATGCCAAATGTGTAGTCTATTGCTCTTGGAAAAGGGACCCGGGATCTTTTGCGGTTGATGCGTTTACAATTAATTGGTCTGACTGGGTATTTTATGCCATTCCCCCGTTCTCTATAAAAACTAAGGTGATTAAAAAAATTAAGGATGACAAAGCTGAAGGTATTTTAGTGGTACCCTATTGGCCCACTAAGGTTTGGTTTCTAGCCTTCCAAAAGTTGATCATAGGTGACTGGCTTAAGTTTGAAGCAAATTCTAATCTATTGGTCTTCCCTTGCAGCTCATGTTAACATCCTCTGGCGAAAAAACTTACCCTGCTTGCCGCCAGGTTATCAGCCAAGCATTGCTGATTAAAGGAACGTCAAATAAGGCAATTGAAATCTCTTTGGCTTCTCTAGAAGAATCAACGCTAAAACAATACAATGGTACGCTAAAATCTTGGTGGCAATGGAATGTGCAGGGTGATGGCGATTCATATGTCGTATCAGCGGAGAAGATTTTAAAATTTTTGCCAAATACACTTATCCAAAAAATTAAAGGAACAAGAAAATTGTATAAATTTTTTAGTGATTTTTGGAAGGCTGTATTTTCATGAAAAATAATCGTATCGAAAAAATACAAAATGAAAATTGAAGCTTGAAATCTCTAGTTTAAAGATCTTCCGACAAAAAAATTTTTTGAGCCACAAAATTTTTCTAAATTTTTTTGTTTTGATTCTTAGGTTTACGGGACCGGGAAAATTTTTTTCGAAAAAACCAATTCATGAATCGTTTAGGAAATTTATTCAGCTACAATTTGCTTCTTTTTGTTTCTCTGTACGACAACTTGCTGCTGAGATATCAGCCTTCAAATGAAAAAGGGTCCTTTTGTCTTTGATTATCGATATCTCAGCAACTAATGGTCGCGAAGTAATTTAAAGGGCAGTTTAAAAAACTTGAATAAATTCTCTACAAGCTCCATTTTTGATTTTGTAAGAAAAAAATTTTTTTTCATCCTCAATATCAATTTGAAAAACCCTTAAAAAATGGCCATTTTTTAAGAGTTTTTCAAATTGATATTAAGAATGAAAAAAAAATTTTTGCCGGAAGATCTTTAAACTAGAGATTTCAAGCTTCAATTTGCTTTTTGTATTTTTTTGATACGATTATTTTTCATGAAAATACAGCCTTCCAAAAATCACTAAAAAATTCATACAATTTTCTTGTTCCTTTAATTTTTTGGATAAGTGTAAGTAATAATGGCAGTGGCTATAGTGCGCTAAACTCTGCCAGAGCTGCGCTGTCATTGATATCTGGCGAAGATATAACTAATAATGTGGATCCAGTATTACAGAAGTTAACAACGTGGTTCCCGCTGAGCGAATTGTCCTTGAAAAAACTAACGGAGAAACTCGTGGTTCTCTTAGCTCTGGGCACGGCCCATCTTTGCCAAACTCTGACTTTGATCTTCATCTCAAATATCATCACTGTGGATTATGGGATTGAGATACCTATCCCGGATAAAATAAAGACATATTGGCCAGGAGCTCCTCAACCGGTGTTGAAGATCCCCTTTTTCCGAGAAAAGCCGGAACTGTGCATTGCGAAAAACTTAAACCACTATTTGGCTGCGACTAAAGACCTTCGAGGTGATACCAATTCACTTTTTATCTCTTTTCGAAAGCCTCACAAGACAGTTAAGAGTAAAACGATTGACCGTTGGATAAAGTCAACGCTAAAAGAGTTAGGAGTTGATCGAAGATTCACGGCACACTCCACGAGCCACGTATCAACTTCTAAGGCCTATGGAAGAGGTATCTCTGTTAAAGAGAGAATTTGTAAAAACATTTTTTCATTGGTAGGTGATACAAAAAAAATGTTAATTAAATTATACGAAATTTTCTCAAAATCTTTGAAACTCTATTTTCATGAATGTTAAAACCTTCATACATCTCTATACACGCTTTAAGGCCTAAATCATAATAATGAGCGAAATATTTAGTATTATAGTGGTTTCAGCTTCTTGTGGACTTTTCCCATGCAATATAGCATTTTTTTCTATGTTGACATGAAAATTTTTCCTATGTCAACATGGGTATTTTTACTATGTTAACGTAGGAATATTTACTATGTTGACAGAGGAATTTTTTCCTTGTCAACCTAGAAAAAATTCCTGTGTCAATATAGAAGAAATTACTCTGGTAACATGGGAAAAATTCCTACGCTGACAATGTAAAAATACCCATGTCAATATAGAAATTTCAGCAATGTTAAGTAGGGAATTTTCACATGTCTACATGGAAATTTTCCCAATGGTAATATGAAAGATATCACTATAATATGTGGGTAAAATTTCCATAAAATATCGTTATATTCTCATTTTTTTCTAGTAAAATTTCCCATGTTGATAAAGCAAAATTTGCTATGTCAACGTAGGAATTTCTCCTAAGCAAAATAGGAATAATTCCCATATGTTTCTCTCCGCGTAGAAAAAAGTTGTTTTAATAAAAAAACCACTGATAAATTTTCATTACTTACTTTTAACTTACAAACTAAACTATTTATATATGTACAGAACTGACAGGAAAAAAAAACTCAGTTAGCATCAGTGAAAAAAAGCACATTTTATTTTTCTATTTTTCGGCGGGACTTGAACGCGAAACCTTAATTTCACTGGGAAACTACTCTATCTACTGTGCTGTTGATCCATGAGTACACAATGACATGTCATTTCATTATTTATTTGAGAATTACAACTGTTTTTCTCAATGAATCCCTACGCGGAGAGAACTTTACTGTAACAATCACAAGGTATCATGGGAATGGTTTCAATATCGTGTACACGAAGAGAAATTTATAGTAAACGTTCGTAGTACGTTTATGAAATATCATTCCATACCGCTATGGTAATAATTACTTGGAACTATGGGATATAGACCCATACGATCTGGGAAATAAAGTTTTTATAACTATGTGAACAATCTCAATCATTACGGCAACAGTTACCATATCACATGGTAATAGAGTTTTTCTAACGATGACCATATTCATTGGAATAGTTCCCCTAAGCAAATGGGAACAGATCCTATAACAACATTGTAACGGTTCCTAAATGCATATGAGAATAAACCCTGTACATTATTGCTACCATTTCCGTAATATGTAAGATATATTCCTACAATATTAGGGTAATCGTTCCCACGATGCTATGGTAAACGTTACCGTATATTATGGCAATTATTCCCATAATGTTATGTTAATAGTTACCATATCATTATGGTAATCGATACCATAATATAATGGCAATTGTTACCACATTGGTAAATTAATCATTTCTATAATACTATGGTAACTATTCCGATATCATATAGGAATTATACCCTCATTTATAGGAATGATTACCATAATATGTATGGATGTCGTTCCTATAATCGACATTTAAAAAAAACCGGTTTCCAAGCGTTATGGGAACCATTTCCATAATATATATATATATATATATATATATATATATATATATATATATCGATATTTGAAAAAAAAAACCTGTTCCTACACGGAAAAAAATTTATGGTAAAGACTACAATATATATATATATATATATATACATAAAGGGTGGCGCAAAAAAACCGACTATTTTTTTTTTTCGATCTCGCATGAAAATTTGTTGGTTTACGATGTTTTAAGAAGCCTCTCCAAAAATCAGCTCGATAAAAAATTTTTAAGAGGTCGCTCACGAATTTTGAAAATATCAAAAATTATTGAAATTCGGATTTTTGATTTCAAAATTTTTTTTTTCTCGTGGCAGCAATAGTTTACATTTGTAAAATCATGACTACGCTAAAAATTTACACCCAAAATTCAAATATTTAAACCTCGCTCAAGAATTTTGAATGTTTCCGAGTGCTGTCATTTGGACGTTTTCGAGCGACCCTTGAATATTAATAATAAAGCTTCTCGATTTTTTCACCATCAATTTACATGACAATAAAACCCGAGAAATAGAAATAATAAGTTTTTTACATACTTATTTATTTTTTAATTCAATTTGTAGATTTTTCGCTTATTCAAAACTTACCAAATTTTATTGTTAAAGACTGTCCTGTATATTTTTGGTTCTGCAAAAGTTATATTTTACTAAAATGACAATAATTGAGTTATAAAAAAATACAAAAACTAATTCAAACTATTAGTTACATATTATCAGTTAATATTCAAAATTCTTGAGCGCCGTTTAAATATTTGAATTTTGGGCTGAAATTTTCAGCATAGTCATGATTTTACAAATATAAACTATTGCTGCTACGAGAAAAAAAAAATTTTGAAATCAAAAATCCGAATTTCATTCATTTTTGATATTTTCAAAATTCGTGGGCGACCTCTTAAAAATTTTTTATCGAGCTGATTTTTGGAGAGGCTTCTTAAAACATTGTAAA
>OZ024707.1:11283610-11313338 GCA_964016945.1 Microplitis deprimator | reverse complement strand
TAATGGTAAGAACTGGGCTGCTCCGGGTCCAGATGGCATTAACTTATTTTGGTGGAAGAAACTAACTTCTACCCATAGCCATTTGGCCCGGATTTTTAGAGCGTTTATCAGAGGCGACGAACCAATTCCAGGTTGGCTCGTAGAAGGGCGAACCGTGCTCATCCCTAAGAAAGGTGACTTGTCTGACCCAAAGAACTACCGACCTATCACCTGTTTGAATGCGGTTTATAAGATTTTTACTAAAATTTTAAACAATCGCATTCTAGAAGTGATAGATCCGGTATGGCAGCAGATATACGAACAACGTGGCAGTAAAAGAGGCCTGTCAGGTTGCAAAGAGAATCTGTTAGTAGATCGTTGTGTCATTCAAGACGCGATTTACTATCAGCGCAACCTGTCAATGGCCTGGATTGACTACCGCAAGGCATTTGACTCAACATCTCATGAGCTTATTCTCTTTTTGCTCAAATGCCTTGGGCTCAATCACGATACGGTGGGATGCATTCAGCGTACGATGCAACTTTGGCAAACACGGTTCCACATTTCATGTGGCAACGACAAACGTGTAACCGAAGTTGTACAGTACAAAAGAGGAGTGTTTCAGGGAGATTCTCTGAGCCCTCTGCTGTTTTGCATCTCACTGCTGCCAATATCTGTTGCGCTACGCCGTACTCGTGGATACTCAGTGGGCCCACCAACTGATCGGAGTTATTCGATCACCCACTTACTCTACATGGATGATCTGAAGGTATATGCACCTGATGAGGAACACCTTCAGACAGCCTTGAACATCGTAGGGGAGTATACACGGGATGTCGGCATGGCATTTGGGTTGGACAAGTGCGCGGTCGTTAATCTGGTGAAGGGTAAGTGCTCTGATGTGCGTGAAGATATCGAGTTGGTAGATGGGAGCGTCATTGACCATCTTGACGCCGGAGAGTCGTACAAATATCTGGGTATTGAGGGGAGTCCTATGCAGGACCTTCCTAAAATCAAAACGACTCTCTGCAGCGAGTATGTGCGGAGACTCCGGAAAATCTGGTCATCAGAACTTTCCGGAAAGAACAAAGTCTCCGCAACAAACATGCTTGCTGTCCCGGTACTTCTTTACTCTTTTGGTGTCCTTAAATGGGCCCGAAAAGAGCTTAAAGACCTCGATATCAAGACACGCAAAGTCATGAATATAAATCGGAGCATGCACCCTAAGTCTTCAGTCGCCAGATTATACCTTTCCCGGCACATCGGAGGGAGAGGTCTTCAGAGCTTGGAGTGTCTACACGATCGTTTGGTTTTGGGTTTAACATATGAAGTTGTCAATTTCACAGCAGATGAAGACGACTTCCTTATGCAAATTGTTCATCAGCATGAGAATGCGCATAAGGAGCGTTCTTATATAAGGCAGCAAAGTACGCGGCAAAATCCCTTGGTCTCGGAAGAGTAAACCCTCTTATTGAACTCCCTAAGGAGGAATTCAAGAGGGTCATCAGCAACGCTGAGCAGCAAAAACTGCTCAGTACACACATGGATAAGTCAATGCACAGCGTGTTCTTTAAACACGTGCGTGAACATGGCTTGTCCGAACAGCTGACGTTTTCCTTCCTTAAGTCAGCTGGCCTGATGTCCGAGACTGAAGGGTATATTTTTGCCTGCCAAGATGGTGTAATTAACACTCTCGAATACCGTGCAAAAGTGCTCCAGATGCAGCTACCCGACACATTGTGTAGGGTGTGTAAACAGCATCCTGAGACGCTTATGCATCTCTTGTCAGCATGTCCTGTGCTGGCAAGAAGTGCATACGTCCAGCGTCACAATGCTGCTCTGCGAGTACTTTATTACCACCTTAGACATACGCACGGTATCGATAAAACACCAGTGCTGCCTTATTTGCCAGGAGATATTCCACAAGTTGTTGAGAATGACCGTTGCCGTATTTATTGGAACGTGCCATTCGCAACAACGCGGAAAATAGATCATAATAAACCTGATATTGTGCTCTTTGATAAAACCGCTCGTAACATTTATGTTATTGAGTTTTCAGCTCCAGCTGAATATAACATCACGGTTAAAGAAGAGCACAAACACGAAATATATCAGGATCTCCTGTTTGAAATTGGCAAACTTTACCCAGGCTACCGTGTCAAGCTTGTCGTACTCATTGTTGGCGTCCTAGGAGGGATGAAACAGAATTTTGTATCTGCATTGGCTAAAATCCCAACTTGCTCATCGCAAGTTGAGTTTTTGGCATCGAGGATGCAAAAGGCTGTAATTCTCGGATCCCTCCGTCTACTTAGGCAACGAAACTTGGCCTGCTGCGCATGCTAATCATCTTGTTGATGAAGCATCGCAGCAGTAATGATTTGGCGCTCAGTTGAGGCCCTCGGTAGAGTCGGACTACCGGGGATAACCCCCTGAGCATTTAACTTAAAAAGAAATAATAATAATAATAATAATAATAATAATTTCATCGAAGAGCACAATATCACGTTTATTGTTGTCAATCTTCCGTGTTGTTGCGAATGGCACGTTCCAATAAATGAGCATTCGGGAGTTTAAGGCGAAGATGTATTAAAGGGGTATGAACAATGGGAAAACTTCTCATTTATTCATCTTGGAACTTAAATCTTCTGAAGTCTGTCATCATATTATTGATAAAAAGCGTCAATCACCGAAACTGTTAGTTAACACCATCTTCAATACGAATGTTGAATCAGCCCTAGGTAAACAAATATTTGTTAATGAATTTCTCAGCAGTCATGTGTATAAGTTATTACAAACCACTAAAGCTAAAGCTAAGCAGTTCAAATTCAAGTATGTTTGGATTCTCAAAGGAAGAATTTATGCGAAAAAAGATGACGATACATCCAAGATTTTGATTAACTCTGAGTTTGACCTATCTAAACGTGAATAGCAATTATCTTATTAATTTAATACTGTCATGCAATCAATAAATATTTTAAGCTTAAATATAAATAGTTTTTCTGCCCATTGAGCTCAATTTGAAGCCCCAATAACTGATTCAAAGCCACATATCATCACCGTTGTTTAAACATGGCTCTATCCAGATACTCAAATTTCTTTTAAGGTCTACGTTTTTCTCCGTCATGATCGTGGATTAATTAACTCTAGTGGTCAATGCGTCCGAGGTGGTGGTGTTGCCTGCTTAATACATAAATCCTTACACTCTAAGTTAATTTTTGCGTCTGAGGCTCACGATATAAACTATCCTGAATTTATGTTAATCGATGTTGCTTTACCGTTTGGCCCTCATATACTTCTCTCAGCTATTTACAGAAGACCGCGGGGCCATTGACTGGACAGCTTTTTTGTTGGATTTGCCAAATTGTATCTGCTATATAATAATGTCCTTATCATGGGTGACTTAAATTGCAACCTTCTGAAAGAGGATCGTCCAGCAAATCACCTCAAATCTTTTATTGCTGAATCTGGTCTCCATTGTATACCATATGGATCTACCGTTCACACATTTGGAGTTAACTCATGGCTGGATATCATCATTGTTGACAACAGTGATAAAGTTGAAAGTTACACTAAGTCACAAATGCCCTTTGTAGGTGGTCACAATTACTTACTTTGCAGTTATAAACTTGAACTTCCAATTAAACAAGATAAGATGATTAAGTTTCGTGACTTTAAACATTGCGATCATGAAGCTCTAGCGATTGACTTATGCTGCAATTATTTCTCCCCAGCATGATTATAGATAATCAGGATCCAAATTATCTGGTCAATCATTTCATTCATACCGTTACATCTTCTCTGGATAGTTTTGCTCCGTTCGTCGTAAGGAAATTGACTCGTTCAAGCAGCCCGTGGCTAACAAAGGAAATCCGATATAAATTTCGACAACGTGATATCTTATATAAAAAAGCACGATGCACTGGAAACAATTATCTACTTGCTCTGTGTAAATCCAAGCGGAAGGAATTGAAAGCTGAATTGACTTCGGCTAGAGATACTTATTTCAAACAAATCCTAGAAGATGCTTCTTACAAATCCAACTTGTGGTCGACTCTTAAACGGGTTGATATTATCAAATCAAGAAACTCTTTGCCTCTAGATAGCTTCAATGCAAATGATTTAAATTGCTTCTATGCAAATATCTTAAAGAAGCATCCTTCCTGCTCTCGTGAGTTTATAAATGATCTACCGTTGCTCACCGCTAGGAAAGTAAATTGTATCTTTAACTGGTCTGTCATCGATATTGTAGATGTCGCCAAAAATCTTTAAATTATTGCTCAGAAGTCCAAAGGGAAGAGTCCGGATGAATTAGACCTTAAGTGGCTTAAAAGTCATCTACCGCAGATTCCGATTTTTCTTTCGACCATCTTTAATAGATCTATAGATACTGGTATTTTTCCTGATACTTGGAAGTTGGTATATATTGTTCCTTTAAACAAAATAAGTGCTCCGAAATCTATGTCAGATACTAGACCCATAGCCAATGTATCTCATCTTGCTAAAGTATTTGAACGTATCGTAGCAAATCAGCTTACAAATTATCTAGAGACGAATCATATTATTGATGATCACCAATCAGGATTCAGGAAGATCTCATCTTGTTCGACTTCTCAAAAGCTTTTGATTATGTTAAGCCTGAAATACTATACACGACAATGTATGAGATGGGTTTCGCAACTGAAGTTATCTTTTGGTTACAATCGTACCTTACTCGTAGACCTCAATCCATACTAAACTGGGATGGCTCCTCATCGGATGTCATTAGTACAACGTCTGGAGTTCCTCAAGGATCTATTTTAGGTCCTATTCTATTCTTAATTATCATAAATGAAGTTGTTAAACGTTTAAAATTCTCTAAGTATGGACTGTTCGCTGATGATATGTATGCATATTATCACTTCAAACTCTTTCAACTTAATGATGCAGCTTATAAAATAAGAACTGATGCCCGAGCGGTGGCCGATTGGGCTGAGGATGTTGGTCTTGAGCTAAACTTACTAAAAACTAAGGTTATGATCCTGGGGAGCAAAAGGAAATTAAAGCTGCTTCAGAACTGTGATCTTTCTCAAATTTGTGTGGATGAAAATATCATTCCCTATGTAAATTCGACCGAGCATCTTGGAGTTCACCTGACAAACAACCTCAACTGGGATGTTCACGTTGCACATATAGCTCGCAAGGTTTATGTTGCTCTCAACAGCCTTAAGTATAAGAGGAATATATTATTCATGACAACTCGCAAATTACTAGTCATGGCTATGATTATTTCGATTATTGATTACTGCTCTTTAGTATTGATTGATATATCAAAAAGATTGGATTACAAGTTACAGGGCTTCGTTAATAACGGAATAAGATTCATCTTTAATCTGAAGCGTGATGACAGATCACTCGTTACAGACGTTCCTTAAAGTGGCTTACAATTAAATCCAAGCGATTATATTATTTGGCGTGTTTCTTGTATAAACTCTTCAGCATAAATCAACCTAGTATTCTTAGAAACTTGTTCGTAGATGAATCGCCAGACATTAGACGTTCTGAAAGACTGGTTGCTAAAAACAACAATGTCAAATTTCTCAACTGCATCGTTTGAGGACTCGTTTTTGGTATCTGCTATACGCCTATGGCGGGAATTACCACCTGATGTCATAAACTCACTTAGCCTTCAAACTTTCAAATCTGCAGCCTTAAAATTTTTCTTTGATCTTGAGCCGTATGAGAATCATTGACCTGGGATTATTATCGACGACCTTACTTAATTCAATTTGAAATCTCGATAGTACTTATATATCTGTGAATTTACCTTAGTTTTTGTTTCAAATATGATACCTTGGTCATTGTTATTACTATATTCTGTTTTGTTTTCAATTATTACTTATTAATATCTGTTCATAGACTTACGTGTACTTTTTTGTTTTTTCTTTATATTGTAATATTTGACATTTGACTTCTGCCTTGGCATTCAAATTTAATGAATGAATGAATAAAATAAATACGACAATGGTCATTCTCAACAACTTGCGGAATATCTCCTGGCAGACAAGGCAGCACTGGTATTTTATCGATACCGTGCGTGTGTCTAAGGTGGTAATAAAGTACTCGCAGAGCAGTATTGTGACGCTGAATGTATGTATTTCGTGCCAACACCGGACATACTGACAAGAGATGCATAAGCGTCTCAGGATGTTGCTTACACACCCTACACAGTGTGTCGGGTAGCTGCATCTGGAGCACTTTAGCACGGTATTCAAGAGTATTGATGACACCATCTTGGCAGGCAAAAATATACCCTTTAGTCTCGGACATCAGACCAGCTGACTTAAGAAAGGAAAACGTCAGCTGCTCCGACAAGCCATTTTCACGCACGTGTTTAAAGAACACGCTGTGCATGGAATGCCCATGTGTGTACTGAGCAGTTTTTGGTGCTCAGCGTTGCCGATGACCCTCTTGAATTCCTTTTTAGGGAGGTTAATAAGAGGGTTTACACTTCCAAGACTAAGGGATTTTGTCGCGTATGTTGCTGCCTTATATAAGAACGCTCTCTTATGCCTATTCTCATGACTATGAACAATTTGCATAAGGAAGTCGTCTTCATCTGCTGTGAAATTGACAACTTCATATGTTAAACCCAAAACCAAACGATCGTGTAGACACTCCAAGCTCTGAAGACCTCTCCTTCCGATGTGCCGGGAAAGGTATAATCTGGTTACTGAAGACTTAGGGCGCATGCTCCGATTCATATTCATAACTTTGCGTGTCTTGATATCGAGGTCTTTAAGCTCTTTTCAGGCCCATTTAAGGGCACTGAAAGAGTAAAGAAGTACCGGGACAGCAAGCATGTTTGTTGCGGAGACTTTGTTCTTTTCGAAAAGTTCTGATGACCAGATTTTCTGAAGTCTCCGCACATTTTAGGAAGGTCCTGCATAGGACTCTTTTCAATACCTAGATATTTGTACGACTCTCCGGCGTCAAGATGGTCAATGACGTTCTCATCTACCAACTCGACATCTTCACGCACATCAGAGCACGTACCCTTCACCAGATTAACGACCGCGCACTTGTCCAACCCAAATGCCATGCCAACATCCCGTGTATACTCCCCTACGATGTTCAAGGCTGTCTGAAGGTGTTCCTCATCAGGTGCATATACCTTCAGATCATCCATGTACCAGATTAACGACCGCGCACTTGTCCAATCTGTCCACTTGTCCAAGGTATAATCTGGTGACTGAAGACTTAGGGTGCATGGTCCGATTTATATTCATGACATCAGATTGGCAAATTTTTGGGCCAAGACTAATAACCCGAGGTTCGGGAGTCGAGGATTGGCAAACTCTTGGACCAAGACTGGCAAACTGGGGCTCGGTAGCTCAATATTCTGCCGACAGGTCCCGTCGTAAAAATTTTTTTCCTACAAGGGTATAGCAATTGTTCAAATAAACATATTGTATTAATTAGGGTTTTGCGATTTTTACTATACATTTAGTAATAAATAGTAAAAGTAGTGCACTCATTGATTCGCATTAGTATTTACTAGAATATATTAAATATTAAAAGATTTTCGAGACTCGTTTACTCCATGCACGTATTGTAATTGTTAATATATTAAGAGAGTTACAGTTACAAAGTTTGTAATTTTAATAATTACGATTCATACACAGTTGAAACTAAAATATTTTTCTCTCTGCGTGTACATTTTTTACACTCTAAAACACTATTTGATCAGAGCAAATTAAAATCACTTATGTATTTTTAGAATGTATTACTTTTTTAATCCATTTATAAATTAAAAAAATCGTGTGTTTTAAACAGTTTTTTAAATTTTATAAAAAAATAGATTTTTATGATATCTGATTTTCATTAATTTATAAGGCAAGTGTTATGTCAGTTAAACGCGTAAATAAAACTATAATGAACGTACGGAACGAAATTAATTCAAAATGTAATAGATGATATTTAATAAGTAGCGCTATAATTATAATCAAAATTTTAAGATATTTTAAAAAAGACCCAAAATCAATGTCAATAAAAATTAAATGGTCATTATGATATTAAATATCAAACTTATCGCACTTATCTACCTAACACCTGACACATTAAATTACTACTCTATATACGTAAAATGATTCATATCGGGGGTCATGCTAACAATTATATACAGTATGAATAGATTCGAATTGAGCTGATTCCTCCATTAATTGGCCAAGTTTAATTGATTTAATCGTGATGCATCCATGGTGTTAATTCAATTCGCCCCGAGGCCATGATTCCCGACGCTATATAATGCAGAGTTCTGTCATATAACGATTGAAATTGAAATATTGAATTTATTAAAAATGCTTAAAGTCATCTCGATTAGTACGAAAACATTACATTGTTAATTATAATTATTTGTTTGTAATAAGCGATAAAAAAAGTTTAACGTAATTACTTTTTGTCTGTTGATAATATGAAATAGTTTTATTTGGAATACGTTAAAAAAACGTTCGGTCCATTGAAGTGTTCAAACTATATTATAACGTAAACAAAAGTATGTTGGGTCGTACGAACAGTGACGAGCAGCACACGCGAGGGTTGATAAACCCTAAAATTAGCCCTAGAGCGCAAGAAGACGCGACTCGACTCGCACCCACACGTGGCGAGAGCGTGAAAAAATGCTTACATTATCATTTGTAATTTTATAAACAAGTACCGCCAACTCTTTTTCAAATGAAACTCGATGAGAGGGAGACCACGCGCCCGCATTGCGGGTGGCCTAAACCATACGTGAGATTTGACTATGTCTTAGTACTATTCTTAACACACTTTACCTCAATTTATAATTCTCATATAATATCTTTTTTGGTTATTAAATCTTTTTATTTTCAATTTTGAAAAAATTTAAAAATCGAAAAGATAACTTGAGGTAGGTTAAAGATAACTAATAAATAATATATACATGTATTTTAGTTTTGCTCCAAGAACAATATCACAAATATATTGAAACAATAAAACTAAATACAGTAAAAACGAGTTTCGAAAATATTATAATATTTAATATATTTTAATTCGAAATACTAATGCATTGCTTTAACTATTTACTACTAAAGGTATAGTCAAAATCACAAAATGGTAATTATTACTAAATGTTTATCTGAAAAATTGCTGAATTATTATTTTTATCACTAACTCATTCGTATTCTTTATTAATAGAAAAGCAATTTTTATACAGAGTATATTAAATTATAACTAAACGTTGAGTAATACATTTAAGTATACGATTTTTATTCTGTAAAAATATAAAAATTAACTAATAGAATGCATGAAATAGTCTACAGTATACAAAAGTTATAATCTATTTACTAATTTCTGCAAATCAGATGCATAGCGTAGTGTTGAAAGCAGATCGATAAAATTAACGATTGATATTGATAGCATATACAAATATCCATTGCAAGTTCAGAGATTTTCGGTTAAAGGAGACATCAGGCCGCCAGACTGAGGACAGAGTTCGCAGGCGGGAGATCAGGGTTCGAATCTTGGTCGTCAAGTGATTTTCAAGCAAAAAAATTGACACCAATACTATTATACAAGCCATAAATAAAAATGGTAATAATAATGAAAAGTTGGGAAACTGATAAAAATTTCATTTTATTTGATTCTATTCTAATATAGTAAAATTTATTAAACTGGATAGTAAAATTTAATGTATTGTTTACAATTATATAGTCAAGTTTACTTATGTAGTTTATATAATTCGTAAATAAAAATTTAATTCTGAAGATAGTAAAAATTAAATAATTTTAATCGCATTTGAACTTCACAATATAGATTTAGTAATTTCAACTCATATTTTTAAGTCAAGCTCGCTATATTTTTTTCCGTGAAGATAAACTGTATATTATAATTTTTTCCATCTTTTTTCAAGCTGTGAGCATGTACTTACTGAAAATGAATGCACAGTAACCGGTCTCAATCAATTTAACTTACAGCTTGTGAAAATGAAATATTATTGCATGTCTTAGCTAATACTTGTGATCAAAACATTGGCTATTTGACATCATCAATGCAATGATTGTGCATCAGAAACTTTAGTCATATGTCTGTTCACATTCAAACAAAGCTTTTTCTATTATTTCGTGAATAAGTGCACACTAATGTAATAATCCGACAAATCCAAAAATTATTATTTTTTATTTAAGTGGCAACATTTTACAACTTAGGCCAGAAAATTTTTAAGAATATTCTTTACAGTAAAAAACTGTTGTATGGAATTTTAGAGCAAATATATCTGTATATAATCGTCTTGAATACTCCGTCAAACTCAGAATATATTGTCAATCATCGTGGACGCTCGTTAGCGGTGCTCATTAGAGACTAGGACAAATGCGACGTTATAGATTATACATATGTACAACTGTTTAGTTCAAAGTCCAGACACTTTTCTATGTTCTTTACTTTTCAGCATATGAAACAGTCACCTTTTAACTTCTTCTGAAAGTTGGTGTCAGAGTTTTTTTAGTTTCGTAAAAGCTCTTAATCGAACTCGAAAATATTATTCAAAATGTTTTTCAACTTCGTAAACTGTAAATATTTTATATTTTTTTTTTTTTTTTTTTTTTTTTTTCTGATAAAAGTATTACAAAATAAACATCAATTGAAAACTTAATTTAAAAAATTATAAATGTTTAAATCCCACCTTTGTATATTGCTAAGGAGGGTCAAAATTTTTTTTTCCAAGCTTTTCTCTCAAAATCAACTTCTCTAAACGCAAAATTAAGAACAAGGATCGATGCATTACTCTTTAATCTTGCAATCTACGTTTTAATTTTTAAAAAATGTTCATTTGTTTAAAAGAAAAATATGGACAAAGTTTCCATTTACTGCACAAGTGCAACAAGGATGGTATCGTTCGTCAGCTTGAGTGTTATAGAAAAACAAAAGCAAACCCATCTTAAATAAAATTAGGTTCAAAATCTTGAATTTAATAATCTTGAAAAATATTCAAAAAGATTACTCATGAAAAGAATCATATTATCAATGAAAATTGACCAAAACTGTATGAAATGAGTTTTCGATATCATCTGCATTAAAACTGAGAGCTTCAATGCCTGTCACGCCGATCAAAACAAGCAAATTTTAGACTAATGCGATTTAGCGGGCAAAAACAGATCAGTTTCTTTAATAAAGAAAAAAAAAGTTTCTGCCCACTAAATTAGTATCTGACTTGATTTTGTCCTAGTCATAATCACATTTGTTTATTGTAAGCCTCCAAATATTTATGTCATTGTAATGATAACTTATTAAACCAACAATTGTGTTGGAAAAGTTAAAATAGTATATCTTACACACCAAGGAAGAAAAGTAAAACATTCTAATCCGCGAGTGTAATTGCCCGTGGCAAACACGTGGATTGGGACGTCCTACCTTCCTCCATGGAGTGTTTACAATTTTTCACCAAATCTGTATCTGAAAGTTTAAATTTTTGCCTCTGTTTATGGGAAGAATGGCGCATGTGCTAATTTTTATCATTTTTTTTTTTTTTCATAAAAGAAAAGAACGACTTTCTTCCCTCTGAACAGGGCAGGAATGTAAACTTTAGATGCAGGTATGGTGAAAAAAAATTGTTGAACTAATAAAAACCATCGTCCTCATCATTAAATTACTTAGTTGCATATTTAAACTCGTAATGACAGCTGAAATTTTACAAAATAAGTTATAGAATCATTATGCTTACAAATTTTTTATATATTCCAGTATAACTTGTAGTTTATTGGATATACATTATTTTCAAGAGTAAGAAAAAACACCGCAAAATTATTTTCGTACATAAAAGTATACATTCACTTCGATTTAGTTTTTAGGTTCTTTTATTAATTTAAAATTAGCTGGAGTAACAGTATTAAAGAAAAAATATAAAAAGGTCTAAAAGCCGCATCACATACTTGATTCAACAGACCTATTGTTAATATCTTTTACCGTGACACCACAGGAGTCTCATACACAAAAGACTTATGTAAGAGATACACCAAAATCTACGTTGAAGATCATGCTTGATTTACCAAAGAATTCGATAAACTATTAAATGTAAACTTTCAGTTTCTTTTTTTTTTTTTACAAGATTGAACTGTTTTACTAATTGAAACAAGTTTAAAATACAAACGTACTTAACGAATTCTCGAATTTTATATTTCTATTAAATTATTAATTGATTATCATTACAGCGATTTTCCCAGCTTCCGGAAAAATGTACAAGACGTTTTAGCATCCGAGTCCCATAAATTTATTTGAGAAATTCAGAACCTCTAAAAGTGCAAATTGAAAAAATTGTTGTGATAGTAACAAAATATAATTAAATTTGAATACACAACTAAAAATATTTAGTTGACTTAAGATACGATATCTTTCCAAAACCGCCTCACCAGAAATTCTCATTTAATTATCTAAGAAAATGAACAAAAAATAATATAGTAAGAGTTTTCTGCTTTCTAAAACCTATTATATTTATATTAACAAGTTCAGTCATAGGCCATAACTTTTTTCGAGAAGCTGAAAAGTACCATGGTACTAAAGAATATATTCAAGCTTAAAAACCTCGAAAATGTATTCACAATAATGTTTATTTGTGATCAAGGAGCTTGAAAACAGCCAAAAAGTTACGGGACTGGTCCACGTGGTCACTTTTTTTTTGAATTTTTTTTATCAATTAAGTGATACCTTTGTCTTGCCGTTTTATCGTTCGAATCTTTTCTTATCATATCAAAGGGCTTTGAGTAATAGGGCGCAGATTCAAAGAAGATCCGACTATAGAACAAAAATAAAAAAAAATAAACAGCTAACGGATAAGTGAGAAACTTAAAGCGAAAAAAGGAAATTGGAGTTGCGACAGCCGGTGCGACTGTGTCACATCTTCTTTTCAGGGTGTTCAACCGTTTTATTGCAAATGTGCGGCGACGAACTTAAACGACCAAAATAAAAAACAAGTATTTAAAAGGTTAGAAGACGAAAGTGTAGAGAAATAAATTGAGCACAACTTCCCACTTATTCTTGTGTTTAAGAAATTTTTAAAATTTTAAAATAAAAAAATGATAGATAAGTAGAATAATTAAGGAGAAATAATTTACTATAATTATTTATTTTCCTTAATATTTATTTTATATAAATATACAGTAACTACATCTGAAAAGCAAAATTTTCTACGATTTAAAAATTTTAATTCCACAATATTATTTTATTTATTAATTAGCTGTAACCTTTTATTTCCTCACAGATTTTTTTTTCAACGATATCATTATTGCGTTGAACGTAGAATAATTGTTTGCATCTTTTTTTTATCTTTTTATATTCTCGAAATAGACTTCTCTACGTACAAGACTCATTTTTATTTATATAATTTTTTTCTTACTCTAAATTACTTTTTAAAAAATAACAGAATTTGAATTTTTCGTCAACTTTTTAATCATATAAAAAATAAACTGACAATATTAAATTTTAGCAAGTAGATAATATAAATTAATTCTTATATATTCTAAACTGATCCATGGTTAAAAATAAAGAAGATCAAGATTAAATTAGACACACAAAAATTTATAGGTATCCGGGACTGAAGGAGATAATTTTGACGAAGAAAAAATTTGTTTTACGAAAAACTTATTTCATTTCGTTTTAATAATTTAACGAGTGGATTGCACATCAAAGTTTAAGTCAATCATGATAAATAAAATTATAAATTCAGTTAAATTTATTTAATAGTTGTACTTTATCTGTTGAACTAACAATAAATACATATATCCTATTTATTTCTAAATATTTTTAATAAATTATTATCATAAATCATAACGTATCTATGATAATTAAAAAAATAAACAAAATATAATTTATAATATTTTCAATGACATAAATTGCAGGCATAATTAAAAAAACATATAATCCATATCTTAATATCAGATGTTTTGCCCAACAGATATTTAATAAGTATACTGAGATTATAAATCAAAAACCGAAAAAACATTCTTCTTCAAAATATTGGGGTCATTATACACATATCTGTTACAACTACTTCTATGAGTATTAATCTAAATATTTATATTAACAGATAGTTACTTCAACCAATAGTGGATCACTATAATTATAATCAGTAACTATGATATCGGGGAAAAAAAATTGTATATAATTATATCTAAATGGTTATATAATATAATTATATAATTATTTATATGACTGAGAGGTAAGTATATCGTTTGAACTTGGTAACGGGCCAGACATGAGATCGAATATCAGTGTTAGGCGAAAAATCGGATCTCTGAGATTCGGCCAGCCGCGGACCTTACAAACCATAAAGTCCCAACGTACTACTCCCAACAGTTTATAGTCGCTATTGACCCCAGTAGTTAAAAAGCGACATTAAATACAAATAAAAAATATTTATAATTATATAGATATAGTAAACATTTTTTAAAAAATTGATAAAATTACGAAAAGAATAATATTAATTGCAACGATATATTCACGTGTCTCCTAAACAAGAAAGATGAGTTTATGGTAAGAATAATTATTTATCTTGATCGATGAAAAAGTCGCGGCGTCTCTTGGGCTCGATCCTGGATCGTCCGAGTCTGAAGTCTGAGTGGCTAACCACTCGACCAAACTACATGCGGAGCATGCGGTGTTAATTGTTTATTTATTTTGATAGTAAATTGTGTATGTATGATTATTTTGGTCATACATTTTTATGAAATTCTTTTCTCGTATATTATTACGATTTCTTATCGTAGCTTAATTATGCTACAAAATTCATGCACTTCCCTTGTAGAAAAAAAAGTTTTTATGACGAGATCTGTCTTGGCAGAATATTGGGCTACCGAGCCTCGGTTTACCATTCTTGACCTAAGAGCTTGCCAATCTCCGACTACCCAGCTTTGGTTTGCCAATCTTGGCCTAAGAGTAAATTTTCTAAAAAATTTATTGTTCGAGTTCACTAATAATTTTATTTTTATTTGAGTTTAAATAACTTCAAGCAGTAAATATTACGATTTCATATTATTCTAAAATTTAACATATTATCTTACAATTATAAGACAGCTTAATAACGAATAGTACTTTCGAACCTCCGGCTTCTATGTATAGCGTAACAGCCGAGTGGATAAGACACTTGCCTAGCAGCCGTGAAGGACCAGGTTCGAAACCCAGCAAATGCAAAAGAAATTATTTTCATCAATCTACTCGATTTATTTATTTCCAAATTTGTCTCCATATGTTACCATCACGCACATGTCTACTGATATAACTTTTTTTTTCAATTTATTTTTAATAAATATAGATGCTTCATTTTTTAGCTACTCTCTTAAAATGAATCTGTGAACAGTACTGCAAATCAGTGAATATTCACTGCGAATCAGTCCCAAGTATATCACTGATTGAATTAGTGATATACTTGAGACTATTTGGGCAGTACATATTTACTGATTTGCAGTACTTTTCACTGATTCATTTTAGAACAGTACAGGATTGGCACAATGCTGGCAGTTGATATTGGGCCAGGATAAAGTGTCAAACCTGGCATGAAGTTATCATCCCGATACTCAATCAAGCTTGGGCCAGACTTGAATTTCTAGCTTGGCCCAAAGTTAGTAACTATTAGTTGGGCCAGGCCTCGACCAAGCTTGTGCCCGTCGTCATTTCCTAGAAAGGTTGCACGCTATAAGATTCACTCAGAAGTGGTCATTAAATAGAGTTTGCTAGAAAACAAATATATAAAACTATATATAATATATCTGATTATACACAACGTTTTTTTCCCGAGACGCATATATTTATATATGAACATCTATATTTTAATTATTTATAATTTATTTTGTTATACAATAATAATACTAAATGTTATAGGGGCGGGGAGGGGGCAAAAGGGGGTACCTATGGAAATACTAAGTTTTCGATAACTAAAATACAGCAAATCTTTTTGTTTTTAATGACATTCAAGGTAAATAGCCAAAATCTTTAGCTGCCGTTATAAAATAAAATTTTTATTTTTGGCGGGCAAAATGGGGTACCTTTAAAAAAATTCTGAAAATTGATCAAATTTCATTAGATTA
Organism: Microplitis deprimator; assembly: GCA_964016945.1. Taxonomy (NCBI): domain Eukaryota; kingdom Metazoa; phylum Arthropoda; class Insecta; order Hymenoptera; family Braconidae; genus Microplitis; species Microplitis deprimator. Next base: position 11,297,289 of record OZ024707.1, on the reverse strand, counting down.
AATATTTTTTTATGTAAAATACATAAAGAAAAATTACATTTTACAACATTGGTGGATACGAAGGCAGAAAAAAATATTTTTGTGGGGCAGAGAGGCCCCCCTCCAAAAAATTATAATTTTTTTTTTTTTTTTTTTTTTTTTTATTGAATTCTTACCAATTAAAAAATAAAATATTATTTCCGAATATTTTTAGTTGCCCAACTTGCCCCAACTATAGAAAATCAGTCGAAAAATAAATTAACATCTTAATTTTTTAAGAATCATTTTTCAGAACTTTGGGCTGGTCCATTTTGCCCCAGGTGTTATGGGTAGGGCTAAAAATGCGGAAATATATTAAATTTTTTTTAATTCGACGGTAAAAATTTGAAAGAATCATTTTTTCGATTTTTGGGCTGGCCCATTTTGCCCCAGGTGTCATGCGTAGGGCTTAAAATTCGTAAATACATCGGATATACAGTAATTAGACGAAAAAAAAAAAAAAATTTTTTTTCACTAAATTTTGGGGGTAGCCCGTTTTGCCTACCCTACCCCCTTTTGCCCCCCTCTCCCCTATATAACTTATAAGCAGATACAATGTGAAAAATATTTAAATAATTAAGCTATTTATCGAAGTTTTTCTGGATTATATTTTTTTATAAGACTAACTACATATATATATATATATATATATATATATATATATATATATATATATATATATATCATAATGGGTAACTTTAATGGATAATAAATCGTAAATACGCTTCCGTAAGTTTGTTAACGCCCTATAATTTTTACTTAACAAAACTTACAAGGAAACACCATCAGGAAATACTAATTTGTCGGTACCGCCTACATCTTAATGCGCCTTCAACAAAGTATATTCCCTTGACGACATGAAAAGATTTGAGGGTGTAAAAATTTTAAGCACGAATGCATCCCCCTGTCTTTGGAGTTTCTCGGTAACTTGTCGACATTGAAATTGTCAATACAGCCACAAAAATTTTAAAAGATACCGACGGTATTTTATTTTGCTGCTGATACACACCTAAATGTCAACATGTTGACTGATCGTTCAAGTTTTTTTTTTTAAACTAATGCACGAGACTAAACAACCTCTTGATCGATCGTTAATGTTCGTGACCATTATAATTTTACCTATTTTTTTATGATAAGTATTACATATTGATTGAAGAATAAATTTTTGAATTGAAAAAAATTATTTTTCTCCACGTTCAAAATTATATTTATTTTTAAAAAGTTTCTTAAAGGTAAAAAATTTCCATTCTCTGAACTTGGCCTTCCTTTTCAATTTCGTAATTATAATTTTTAAAACATCTGATTATTTATAAATAAACGATATAAAGAAAAATGTTGACGATTTTCCAGTAGCCAAGAAAAAAATACGTAGAATAAAATATTAAATAGAAATGAATTCACCGCAACATTTTTTAAAAGTCTAAACATCAGTTGAAAAAATCTCGAAACCGGAAAAACATTCCCATTTCGACACGTGACTGATACATATGGACCTCACGTAGGAACATCTTGTATGTTTTCTTATTTTTTTTTTTTCTATCCTATCTAGTTTCTTATTTGATTTTCCTTTATCCTCGGTTTACTTGGAGTGTTTTACAGTATGTAAAACTTAGTCATCTGAAGTCGCCAAGCAGTCTGGAAGAATCTAAGGACTCGTACCGAACTTGTTTTAGAGAGGTTTCTGTGAATTAAAGGATGCATTATCATGACCATGAATTTCTTCAAGTAAACATGACAAGATGGTTAAATATTGGATATTGAATCAAAGAAATTCTTCATTCATCTTAACATTCCGTTTAATATTTTGATTGAATTAAATTATAAAAAGATAAATTTTTTACCTTCAAAGAATTTTGTATTTAAAAAAAAACTATAATTAGTAACAATAAACATATGTATATATATATATATATATATATATATATATATATATATATTCAGTTGAATAAAATATTAAAAATCGAGAAGTCGACATGTCAAGTTGAAAACGTAGGATGCAATGGAGCTCCTCATCCGTCAAAAATAAAATTCTTTACAGCCCACTTTACTATGCCTTCGAATTCACTTGAGTCATGTATTGTAAAAGAGCTCGTATGAAAAAATAAAAATGAAGCAGCAAATGAACAAGTTGAATGAATGACCGAACCACGTTAAACATAAAAGTGACTAAGGACTTGGGTGGATTTGGGTATCCACAAGTGCACACTCAATGGAATAAGGAATTAAATTGGTACGATGGTTATAAGTATCCAAAGATAGGCTCTCATAATGCTACGTCATTTTCAAGCCCACCAGCCATGGTTGATCTACTAATATCTACTAATATTCACGCATAATACCTGAGTGTTTGATGAACCAAATGTTACAATTATAATTTATTATTTTATTATTATTATATATATAAAATTAATTCTCTAACATTGAAACGCATTATTGTAATATATTATATATTCTATGTTGGACGTATTTGAATAAAATAAAATACGATTTGAGAATTCATGAAGAAAATAAAGAGAAAAGAGGAAAGATAAATGAGAAAAACATCATGGTCTCGCTACTGTTGTTCTTGGCTCGTAGCTATGATTTGAATTTTCGGACGGATGGAAATATCGGTTAGCTAAAATAAATTGACTCGTACTGACATACACACGACGTTCTATATATGTATTTCTATATATATATACATTTATATATATATGTATATTGTGTTTTTAAAATTTTCACTAGTTTTAAATTTGTATCTACAGTAAACCAGATAAAAAATACATCCGTGGGAAAATAACGTGCGTTATAAAAAATAAAAGGAACCAACTCGTTGAATGTTCAGGAATTGTGTTTACAACAGTTTAAAAGAGAAAGAACGAATATAAAATGAGAAAAGAGCATTCACCTGTCAACTTTAAGTGAAACGTGTTGCCACTTACTTTTTTTTTCTTTTCTACGGTTGTCTCGTGGCTCACTAGAGGTCTCACGTCGCTCGCCTACCAAAACATCACCTTACTCCTCCATTTGACTTCATTCTTCTCACCATGAAACAGCTTAATATAATCCTATTCCAGACTGGCACAATAGTCACTCTTCGGCCACCGAACGTGACGAAAATTATTTACTCGTTTATTTAATGTCACCCTGAAAATCTGACAGATAACTCGTCCAATCTCTTCTTTGTTAAGTTCATCAGAAGAGCAAAAAATATAAAGAAAAAAGATAACAATATTGAAAGGATCTCTTTTTTCAAATCACTTTGATTAGTGTATTAAAAAGTACACCATACAACTTTGTTATTCCCAATTTCAAACCATGTCAAATTATTTGATATTCGAATAGAAATTCTCCTCCATATAAAATTGCTTCTATACTACTCCCTATTTTTATTATTATCTTTTTACTGATCATTCTACTAATCCGAAGATCGCAGAATCATTAATCTTCAAAATAAACTCAGCCCATTTTCGAATTACGGTTTGGTTTTATAACTTTTGCTGGTTTATTTGCTGACTAGAAAATTAATAAATCAAAATATATATATACATACAAAGTCGGAGAACGTGATTAATATATTTATCACAATTTTAATAACTTCAAAATTTGATTTTGCCACGTCCCTCGACTTGGATGTATTTTACGTGTTCATCTTACATTATTGATCCACCAATTTTTTTAAACTTTTCTGTTATCTGTTAACGAGTACTTTTTTGAAATTATTAATTTAATTTTATATATATTATGCATATACTAATAATTTGAGTGGGTGTTTATCGACATTGGATCGTAATTAGGTTAAGTTTTTATTTATGATGATATATATCAATATTTGCAAAAAAATCCACATGATTATTTGTTCTGCGCCACCTATATATTATGTCAACGAGATAAAATATTTAAAAAATAGAGGTGTTTTACGTTAGCGCTCGATTTTTGTCCAATTAATTTTGCAATCGACTATATTTTCAAGAATGTAATTTTATTAATAAAAAAACTGTAGCCTATAACCACCAGTACTGAATCCTGATTATTTTGAATGGTTAAGCAATTTTTGATGTAAATTAGATTACGAGAAAAATGAAATATAACAAAAAAAGTTACTACAGATCTTTAGGGAAATAAATATACCTCTCTCTTTGCACAACGTACAGTCGGGAGTAGAAATATTGAAAATTAAACTACCAACGATATAAAGAAAAATGAGCTTTCTAAAATTTTTCACAAAACAAAAAAGTTTAAAAATCGAAACGAACACACATCAATCGCTTATTTTTGTCATAAAAATAAAAAAACAAATAAAATTTTTGAAAATTGTGTTATTTTCAAAATATTTATGTACCTGAAAATCAGAACTTTATTCGCGTGACGAAAAAAAAAAAAATTAAAGGAAAAATAAACAATCTACTAGATCGAGATTTCTGAAATATGTCGCATAGGTGCTAGCATGTCAGCCAAAAATTGCAGGCCACCCCCAATTACCGTTAAATCACCCTTAAGCTTTTTTCATTTTCGTTGCACAAAAAACGTTCCGATCTTCAGGTGCATAAATATTTTATTTTTATACACCGTAAAAAATCACCGGGGTAAATCCAAGCGATATAGGTGTTAAAATTTGCGGTGTTAAATTTCAACATCGAAAGCGGTGTGAAAATAACGCTGCTGCAGGTGTAAATATTCTTTACCGGTATTAAATAAAATTTCCCGGTGTTAAAATATTTTACTGTGGAATGTGTGCGTGTGTGTAAGGGTGTGCGTGTGTGTGTTCGTGTATGTGTGCGTGTGTGCGCTCGCATCTTTGAGTGCGTATGTGTGCGTGCGTGTGTGTGCGTGCGCGTGCACGCGTTTGAGCGCTTGTGAGTTTGAGTGCGTGTGTGTGTGTGTGTCAAAATATTTTTTGCGTTTTATAAGCTTCTCAAAGTTAATACTCTGAGCGGACGCAGTTAACACTGGTATTTTAACACCGCCGAATTGGGCCTTCTACACCGGTGTAATTTCATTTTAACACCACGCGGAGTTAAAATGAGTCTATTTTTAATACACTGTAAAAAGAGCGGTGTTAAAAATGGACTCATTTTAACTCCACCCGGTGTAAAAATGAAATTACACCGGTGTAGGAGGAGTAATTCACCGGTTAAAAATACCAGTGTTAAAGCGGGGTAACCGGGGTAAAAGCGGAGTAAACCCGGTGTAAAAGCGGGGTAAACTGCGTCCGCTTGGAGTATTAACTTTAAAGATTGTAAAACACAAGAAATGTCAGTTCTTCATGAAAATTAATAAAAAATATCATTTATTAACAAGTATGGTGATCGAGTAAGTAAAAATATTCACAAAGTAAAATATTTTAACATCGGTTAAGAATATCTACACCGGCGGCGGTGTTATTTTAACACCGGTCTAGAATATTTACACCGGCGGCGGCGTTATTTTTACACCGCTTTCGGTGTTGAAATTTAACACCGCTGATTTTAACACCTACACCGCTTGGACTTACCCCGGTGATTTTTTACAGTGCACCGCTCTTTTTACAGTGTAAGGAAATAATTCTTAACCAACCATAAAGAATTCTTTTTACAGCAGAAATTTTTTAGTTTTGTACCTGTCACTTTAAAACCATTCTTGATTTATCGTTAATAAGCCATGGAAGGAAAAAATGGCGCAAAAATATTTTTGGTATTTTTATTTCAACCTTAACAATGTACACGTAATAAGAACAATTTTTTTGATTAAGGAATTGATAAGATTTTTCTTCAACGATCTTTTCGCTCTGATTTTTTATGACGAACAGCTCTGATGTATGTTGATTTCTTTCAAAGATAAAAGCTATATTAAAAACTTAATTTGCCCCACATTTGGAATCATTTTTATAATTCTAGGGCGGTATCGATATCAATTAATTTTTAGTGATAAAAAAGAAATACAAATACTGAAAATAAATCACACTATCGACATCATTATCTCAAGTCCCCCTCTCCTTTCCCCAACCCCTTAATATTTAAGGGTGTGATTAATTGTTATTCTATTTATGATCATAATATAGTCAGATTTATGTAATTTAATAGTTAATAGTAAATTGTCCAAAAAAAATGATAAAAATTTTTCATCAGTCTTTTTACTGGTATATGTTTTGCAGACGGGGATTAAAAGACACATATGTTTGACAATAAAGTGATCTCATTCATGTAACTTGAGATAACAAACCGGAACCGGATGTTCCTTTGCTCAAAAGACAAAAAGATATATACCGCTAGGATACCCTAAATTTATTCTACTTTCTCCTAATTTTTACCGAAATACTGTTTCATCGGTTAAAAATAATGTTTCAGAGAAAAAGTTTTCAATTCATAACTCGACTTTTAAAATTTTTAACACTAATCTCATTTTCAAATATGCATATAATTTAACTGAAAAAAAAGGTGTTTACTGGAAATCTTAGCAAACATAATAATTGTTGAAGCATTCAACTTAGAGCTAAAAACAACAACTAAACCTTCTCGGGTAAAGCGGTAGGGTTTAATTTTTTTTTAGATTTTTCAACTATTATACGACGAATTTGATTCAAACATAAATTTCAGTCGAATGTAAAATTTACAACGTATTGAATTTGTCCATTTTTGAGAAGAATGATCAATTTCGCAATGAATTTTGTTTCGTTTGAAAATACATTATGTACATAAATACTGGATAGCACTCAACAACCAAGAAAAGTCTGTAAAAAAAACACTTATAGGTTTTTTGGAGATTTTGGGTTTCAAAACTAGATGTCGCAAGTGAAAAGTATAATCAATTTTTCGAATTTTTGGCCAAAAGAGTTATAGCCAAAAATAGGCCGACTCAATTTGTTGGCTTTTTCCAATAACATGCTAAGGTTTTGCCGTGGGTTCGGACGAGTTTAGGCCTCTTTAAATAAAATTGTATGGTTTCGACATGATTTCGGCAGAATTTAGCCTTTTCGGCCCATTTTCTGCCAAATATTTTTATTGGGGATGAAAAAATAAAAAGATAGGTATTTTTCGTGTATTAGTATCTTTCAAAAAAGATAATAAATTTAGACGAACTTTACGGGAATTAACTGTCGGATTATCATTTAACTAATTTAAGTTACGTTAAAAACAATAAAGAAACTATTGATTCGGAAATTTAACAAAAGTTACTAATCGAGAATTTTGTTCGGTGACTTTTAGAGAGCTCATAAAAATACCTTAGAAACCCGTCGGAACTACTAATTAGATATATTTCTCTTAGAGCTACATAGTTACTGAATACAAAAATATATGTGATAAGTAACCGATGTCAATTGGTTGAAGTTTACAAGCGTCAAATCATTAAACTGGTAAGCTTTAGGTAAACATTAAAGAATCATCATGCATCTTACGGCTTATTAAGTTATTGAGCTGATTAGACTATAAGTAGTAATTTTCAAATTGAAATAAAAAAAAAAAAAATATTATGTTTTGTATTTTTATATCTTGAATAACTCTCAGAACCTAACGACTGATATTGATCTCAAATGTAAACCAGCTATTACCCCTGATTAAGAAGTATGATTTAAATGATTTTCAATGTTAAATTTCTAATTTCCATTTAAAATTATTTAAGTATTCAGAACTATTTAATATGATTTGAATTCAAATAATTTTAAATCATATTTTTTAATCAGATAGCCAACTTTTTATTGATTGGCGCTACTCCAATCTAAATTGGTTATGTCGTAAGTAATAAAACATTTATATAGATACGCGGAAGTATTGCATAATAAATTTTACGCTACAATTGTGATCAAATCAGAGTTCATGATTATTTCTCTGTTTCTAAATAAATGTATTATGGTATGTGAGTAAATGTCTGAACAATACAAAAATAATAACTTAATTGTAACTTTCTTTGTATTTGTACTCAGCAATTTTTGGTAATTCAGAATTTGTATTTTCATTTGTGATCACAGGGTGCAATAGCATTATCTTAGGAATAAATAAATAAATAATAAATATTGTTCGGATTGTGGAGTAAAATGTACTCAAGTAATTTTTAAACAAAAAAGAGTAAGAAATAAAACAAAAGGTATTAGTTTTCATTTTTTCCGAATTTATGTTGTATTTGGCCTAAATTCACTTTATACGGAAAAAAAATTCTTGAGATTAGAAGCACCTAAAGGTTTGTGATTCACGTTTCGTCAAGGGAGCGATCTATATAGCTCTAGTAACGATCCATTCTAGTCCTATTCACGATATGATCGTTTCCAGCACTATACGTATCGCTAACCGAACTAACCTTCAAATTCCTAAACGAGTATCATGACAGCCAGGATACCGTAATATGCTGGTCACAAGAATTTATTTTCAAGAATCAATAATTTTCCTTATTTAAAAAATTTTGTATTTCATTGCTTACTATTATTTCATTGTAGTACTATTAATTTCATACTAACTTTATCGACTCTTGATATGTCTACACGTATAAGAAGCGAATTTAAAAATTTATTCATTAAAAACGTGGTTTCTAACATCTGTCAGGTATATATAGATAGAAATCTGGTGAGCAACACTCCGATGTATCTCTCAAGTAATTTACCGCTTATTATAAAAAGAACGGTAGTGCAAGTCAAACTTGCAAATAAATTCTCTTGCTCTACTTCACTTTGAATAAGAATGGTTCCAAATTAAACCCGATGAAGGAATGTGCATGCTGCAACCTACATAAAAATGAAAATTTAGAGCATATATTTCTAAGATGTCCGGTGTATAATGCTATTAGGAAACTAATTCGAATTGAAATAAAATTTAATGGCACGATAGGGGTCCTTATGAACTTTTTAAATAATCTAAGCTATCGTGATTGTAAGGCAATTAGACGTTATCTTATTGCTTGCTTTTTAAATAGAAAAATGTTACATGAGGAATAATTAAATTTTAATATTGTTTACTACATACAAATTGTAATTTTGAGGTTAAATGTAATAATGTTTAATACAAGATGTATGTGATGCTAAAATTTAGAAATTTATAGTAATAACTATAATGATATAGTATGTAATAATTGTTGATTTGAAATTGTGCCATCTCTTGTACTATAGTTTACACCATTAAATATAGTAATAAATAAATAAAAACGTGGTTTCTAATCAATTTAAGATTTTGCGGCCCGTAAATATTTTTGTATTGATATACTATAGTCTCCATTACACCGCTCTGATGCATCGATCGGCTATGTTTAATTTAAACTCGATGTAAAAATCTCATCATTGAAAATCGTGTCTGTGCATGAACTCTAATGTTTTTTTTTATTTACACTTTATTTAATTTTCAATCCCGATAAGAAGGAGTTTACGAATAATTCAAAGCATTATTCTATTTTTCCCATTTTTTCAAAGATAGACCATGTATATACTTTTAAACTTTTTCTTGGTTAAAAGATAATACACTGGGAAATTTTTTTGGTGGCAAGGATTATGACTAAGGATTATATTAGCGAACAAAAAGACTCGACCTAGCTTTACTTTTAGGTTTTTTCCCAATATCTAATTCGTTTTATACCTTCGACAAGTCCTTAGAATCTTTAAACTTTAAAGTCTAAAATGACGAGATGACTTGGACCACCCGCATCCATCATTTAAAGTATTATCCTGGAAGGTGGCGTAGTGTCAAAACATCGAATATGCCTCATTGCCTTTACTGTTCCACTTTATCTTTACAAACTACAAACCGAATTCGAGTTAATTCATAGGATTATAAGTAAATACTAAAGGCTAAACTGGTGTTTTACTGGTACTAACTTTTACTTTCTAACAACATTTTAAAATATCACTATTTTTATATCCAACTATACAAATTCATTTTTTATATTTTTTCAAAATGGTTTTACTTCACTAACTATTGTTAATAATTTTTTAATATAATTTTATTATGAAGTTAATCAGAAGTCTTGCCATGAATTAATAAATTAAATATTTATAAAACGAATTCAAAGTCCTGTCAAGTTCATAACAGAAATGCTACCGTAATGGCTGTTCAATTTCATATACAAAAGACCTCGCAATATTTATTTTGCCCACTTTTCTACCTCTCGTACTTCTTGATAGTCACTGTATGAACCCATACTTGATTATATATATATTTCCATGTTTGTAGGAGTGGTAACACCATGTATTAAGGGGAAAGTACGCTCGATGTGTACACAAGTCGTGCCCGTCAACTGACAGCAATGGCTATATATTCTATAGCCATGCGATGAGAACCGTGAAAAGGGGAGTAACAAGACACATAACAACGAGGTGTGAGTTTATTAACGTATACAATCAGTCCCCCTCGTTACTAATTCTCTATATATGCTTCGAAAAAAATAAAACCGGTCAAGTACGGATCGAGACTCAGGTATAGGATTTTTGCACTCATAAATTTCAAGAGAAAAAAAAAATTCGACGGCCAAAAAGTAAAAAATTACAGTATTTATTTTGGTTTAGGTTTGGATAAGTTTGTTTACGTTGTGGTTAGACTCGTTTTCGGCAACAAAACTTGATGTAGAAACAGTTCATGTAAACTAATTAATAATAAAATAACATAGACTTTTTTTTTTTTTTTTTTTTTTTTTTTTGAGGAACAAAAATGGTAATTCTAATAATTTTTCATTGACTATCAACTAAGATTAATTTTACATGGTATTCTCAACGAAGGTAATTTTTGAACTGTTTTAATATAGTTTTGAAAACAAATATAGAAAGAAATTGAAAAAAGTATAAGAATATGGTGTTTTTTCAGGCAATAAGGGGACACATACCGATATTTAGCGACTCTTATGTTTTTTCAACCAGCAGGAAACTTCCTTATTGCTGTCGTTGGGGACAATCCCCTTTGGTAGTTTAGTCCGTCTGGTGCCACGCTGTCTGCCGAAACTATTTTAGTGAACATCTCGAGTTTTTTCATATATTTGGCCCGCTATCTCGATAATTTTTGTATCTTTAAGATCATTTTAAGTGAATTATACTTACATACCTAGGTGAACATTTTCTGAGATCTAGGGTCCCAAATACTAGTAATGATGCGTATAAAAAAAAAAAACAGGAATTAAAATTTTGAGAGAAAAAAAAAAAAGAAAAGAAAACACACAATAATATAAAAGATGAAAATACATATAAATATATCAATAAGAATAAGTTCCTTTGTTTGGTATGAGGGCAACTAAAACGCGGTAGAACGTTTGGCATCAAATCAAACCAAATACTCTCTAAACATGAATTAGTGAAAAAAGTGAATATTCACTAATTTCACTAATTCATATTTAGAGAGTATAAATTCTTTATAAATAACGGGTAAAAGCTAATTATAAAAAAAAAAATTTTAATAGTTTCATGACAATAATTTATTGCAAGTCAATTTTATTTATAAGAAAGTAATGATTTGACAAAAAAAAAAAATAGAAAAGACAGTTAATTCATTCGAACGCATCAAAAATGTATATGATTCTAAAAAAACTGTTTACAATTTTTTTACCTCAAAACTATCATTTTCATCAAATCTATTAATTATTGCTCTAAAGTTAAAAAAGGCCATTCAGCAACGGAAATAGAAGTAGATTTCCCATCAGTTATTTATTAGTTTTCAAATACCTTCACGGAGAAAAATGCAGGTCAAAATTAAATAATAATTACAATCATAATGAAAATTTTTCTATCTCAAATAAGAAATTACAATCCATAAAAAAAATTACGATGATTTGTAGAAAATTAATATTTTATTTCAATTATTACTATCTAGATTGTAATTTTCACTTATCATAATAACTACAATAAAGCGTCGTTAAATTTTCGCTTGGAAAAAATCAATATGTACTTATTCATTTAAAAATAGTTCAATCTTACGAAAAGTATAAATTGTTATTAGAATTATTAAAAGTTAGCACTTTAGTCGCAATTTTTGTTTCGTAGTTGATAAAAATTACATCTCCAATGTAATACTACGTAGGTACTGTACATTTTAGAACGTCGGTAAGACAAATTGCTACTCCGGGAGATAAAACTACTATTTGAGATTGTAAAAATTACTATCTGGATTGTAAAAATTACTCGTCCGAATACATCTTTCACAAAGCGCGTTAACTAATATTTACTAGGTACAATAGTAAAAATTATTGGTACATTATAATTTTTATTTGTCGCTAGTAAATTTTATTTTGAATGCAGTAATTTTTATAATCAACAGAAATTATTATTCTAAATAATATGTTGTAATTTTTACTTTGAGTTTTGTACAAGTTTTTATTTTTTTTTTTAACGTTTCAAGATTACTTCTCGGATTGTAATTTTTTTTTCAAATATCGTAAAAATTACTTAATTTTTTTCTCCGTGTTCATATCTTAAAAACTAATCAACCGATTCAACTCATTTTTGGACTTGATCAATCTATCAGACCAAAAAATATGTGTGCCAAGTTTTACTCAGATCAGAATTGTGGGCGCTATTGTGGCCACAAGGCTCAATATTATCTCAACAAATTATATAGTTGCTTTTGAACGTACTCTCTAAAAATCAATCAGTGAAATTTTTTCAAATTAGTGAATATTCACTGGGAACCAGCTATAAGTATACCACTGGTTGAATTAGTGGTATACTTATAGCTGTAGAAATAGTGACTATCCAATGATTCGCGAGAATTTCACTAATTCATTTTTAGAGAGTATTAATGAATGAACGATACATTTTTAGATAAAGTTATAGTAGCTTTATTTGAAGCTTATTTTAATAGCTACGAGATGCGATCAAAGTAATTGAACTTGATCGTTTCATTCAAAGGATATTGAGAATTAAAGCTGTGATAAAATTTTTTTTTGTTTTCAGTAATTAATTTATTTGAAAAAATTAATGAAATGGTAAAGCTACACTGTAAAAACAAGTGTGTGTCAAAATTTACGCACTTACCAAATAACATTGAAACGCCATAAGCAATCTATAGATATTTAATACACCGTGAAACGTGTTTTAAATGACGACAGAAAACTTTAGTTTCGCTTATGGCCTTAAACATAGAACACATTTAATATGTGTTAAAATAATACGTTTGTAACACACTTGGTTTTAGAGTGTAGTTTCATGAGCTTTCAGATAAATCTAACAGGAATAAGCTATCGCTTTTTATTCAAAAGTTATTTGGAGAGATCCTGATTAAAAAAAATGATTTGGAATAATTCGAAACAATTTGAAATGATTTAAAACAATTTGAATCGACTACAATATAGATATACACTTAACATGGAGCAAATGATTTTTCTTAATCAGGGGAAATTGACAAAATACAAATTTTTTTTTTAATTCGAAAAAATTTAAATACCACAACCCAAAAGCCGGGTTATATCCCATATATATATATATATATATATATATATATATATATATATATATATATATATAAATTTTTCAACTAATAGTATTTTTGGTACCTACTCGACCAATTAATTAAATTAGGTTACGGCAAAATTCTTTGAAAATTCTACCATGAGGATAAATGCAATAGCTAGATTCCTGTAAAAAATCTAATATTAAGATGTAGATCAATAATTTTCGAGATGCCGCTATAAAAATATAAAATTTTTCAAAAAAAATCTGAAAAAATGTTGACCCTATGGCCCAACACAAAAGTTCCAGCTGTTTCCAAGTCTTCTCAGCTCGCCTAGATATTACTTGTCAATTT